>JARCZZ010045763.1:8505-54429 GCA_030323915.1 Brotogeris chrysoptera | reverse complement strand
GGAGGAAGCAGAGACAGACACCTGACCCAAACTGACCAAAGAGGTATTCCATACCACAGCACATCATGCCCACTATAGAAAAGTGGGGGCAGTTACCCGGGAGGGTTAGATCACTGCTCGGGTTGGGCTGGGTATCGGTCAGCGGGTGGTGAGCAGTTGTATTCTCTTCCCTTGTTATTTCCCTTATCATTATTGGTGGTAGCAGCAGTGGTTTCTGTTATACTTTAGTCACTGGACTGTTCTGATCTCAACCCATGGGAGTTACATTGTTTTGATTCTCCTCCCCATCCCTCTGGGAGCAGTGGGAGGAAGTGGGGCGGGGGGGGAATGAACAAGTGGCTGCATGGTTCTGGGTTGTTGGCTGGGCTTAAACCAAGACAGTTCTGGATTAATTTAGCAGAAAGTTAATCCAGTGTTTATTTTACAAAGGGTTTAAGCGCAAAGAGCTGCATCCTAAAACACCAGTGTTCAAGAATGAAGCTACAGTGAGAGTTCAAAACATGGTAACTCTCAAGTCTGTAATAACAAGGTACCAAATCAGCAAGATTCAGATCAAGTCTACACAAGCCACTTGCTTAATTTGGCAACTCTTATGACTTCAATCTCATACTCCTAAGAAAGTAATATCCCCATGTCCTCATTCCGTCACTCCAGATTTCAATGGCGTACACAGCTCTGTCAGCTAGATTCCTGACAAACACACAAAAGGCAAATGGTTTGAAAAAAGCAAAAATATATGTCCGTCTCTCCCCCTTTTCCCAGCCGTTATTAAACAAAAACCGAACAAGCTGAATCCTAAGGATTTTATTTTTATCATCTTGTTAGGAGTCCTGACCTCTTCAGAACTCATTAAAACAGCAGAAATAAGACAAGGTGCTCTGTTTCACAAAAAACATATGCTTAAAGACTATGAAGCTTCATTGATTTATTTCTTATCCAGGAAGATGTTCCTATAATTAAGATTAGTGATACAAACAATACTCAGAGCCCTTGGCTCCCAAACATAGTCAGTAATTTTACTGTGTTGGATGACCTGCACTCTAGCAGACATCACCAAACCTGTAACATCTTAAGGGTAGATGCAGCCGTATCATCTTAGCACTGTAAACCAACTGCAGAAATGACACACTGAACATCCAGAACATAATTCAATAGCCTCAAGGGCATGCAGCAAATCATAAATATGTATAGCCAATCAAGCTTACAACAGTATCAGCATATACAATCTGAGCTTGGTTTCATCCAAAAGTCAAAAGCAGCTTATTTATATTTTTCTACATCAATAGGAAGACTGCAGCCTGCCAGAGTATTATAGGAATCTGAAGTTCTTTCACAAAGAGCATGTACTAAAACTATGTGCAATAAATTTGCAAAAGTGTGTTTTAAGAGTTTTAATCCGTGAATTAATAAGAGCAAGTGTATTTCAGGGAACTCCAAAGTAGAGCTGCAGAATAAAATGAATTCTTAGTTCAGTACTTGAAATGGGAGGGTATGGGGCAGGGAAGTCAGTTTCAGGATGACCCAACCCAAATTTTAATATTCAGCTGACACAAAACCATTTTGGTTTGGGTTGAAACATGACTTTTTTCTTCCTTTTGGAATGCTTTTCCGTTTCTTAAAATTACTTTTACTACAGCTTTCTGTAAAAGAAATATTGTTCAGAAAAAGAAAACATTTTTATTTCCTCACTGTTCTTGTCATTTTGACTGCAGATGAAACTGTTTAAGTTCCACCAAAATCCACAGGTGGTTTTGCTGAACTCTAAACTGCATCTTTTGGCAACAAAGCTCCATGCCACTTTTATTTTATTTTCTTTTTTTTTGCTTGTCTTTAATGGTCACCTTGTGCTACCAAGTCAGAAATGCCCAGTGACAACCTGCCAACCTAATTCACTGTAGGCAGCATACACACAGGTAACATTACCGGCATAGTGCATTATATCAATTATGGACTCAATCTGACGATGTCTAAAAGCCAGTACTAGGGAAGCAATAGGATTATTTTTTTCCTCCCTCTCTGACTGAATTCAACATATATATTTGTGTAAGCAGGAGGAAAGAGGAGAGGAGCAAGGAGAGTTCCCCAATATTGTTTTAGCCAAACATGTTGTCTATCTTAATTAAATACTATACTGGGTGGAAGAGGGAAGGAGGGGAGGAGTGTGGAAGGGAAGGCATGAGAAAAAAAAGAGTTATGCATGTCATATGTGGCCCCAAAATTTCAATTTTGGCTGTGCAGTTCAACAATAACTAGTGCATGTTATTCATTACTTCACACACTGAAAACCTCTTCCCCCTTCTCATTAAAAACCATACTAAAACCAAATAAATACAAAGAGCCTGTTGAACAGAAGATAATCCAGGGGGGCAAGACTGCACTGAAATGTGCAAACCCCTTGATATAAAAGCAGATCTGTCCTGGGTTCAGCAGTAGCAGCCATTTTTCTCCTTCTTAGTGGCTGGTGCAGTGCTGTGTTTTTGACTTTCAGCCTGGGAACAGCACTGATAACGCTGATGTTTTCAGTTGCTGCTCAGTAATGTTTACTCTGACCAAAGCCTTTCTGAGTCTCATGTTCTGCAAGGGAGAAGGGGAAGCCGGGAGGAAGCAGAGACAGGACACCTAACCCAAACTGACCAAAGAGGTATTCCCATACCACAGCACATCATGCCCACTATAGAAAAGTGGGGGCAGTTACCCGGGAGGGTTAGATCACTGCTCGGGTCAGGCTGGGTATTGGTCAGCGAGTGGTGAGCAGTTGTATTCTCTTCCTTTGTTATTTCCCTTATCATTATTATTATTGGTCATAGCAGCAGTGGTTTGTGTTACACCTTAGTCACTGGACTGTTCTGATATCAACCCACGGGAGTTACATTCTTTCTATTCTCCCCATCCCTCTGGGAGCAGTGGGAGGAGGGGGAGGGGAGGGAGCGAGCCGGTGCATGGTTCTGAGTTACCGGCTGGGCTTAAACCACGACAAGATCCAACATCCCTTAGGGATCAAAATCAAATTAGTTGCCAACAGCAGGAACATCTGCAGCTTTCAAAACGCATCACAGTCCCTTCTGATGTTCTGCAAAATATCACAGGCTAGGCAAGGTCCGGCTCAGAGGTCTCACAGAGAGTGAGGTGACCTAACTGTTGAGCTGGTGATCACATGGAGGGGATGATGGCTCCTGTGACTCACTGCTGAACTTCCTTCAGGTTTGGGTGCTGAGGAGACATCCTTAACTATGAGGTTTGAATGACAGTTGACTTACCTGAACTTAAAAAGCCCATATTATTTTACAGAGGTCATCATTTTACATTGTTTCCTTGGCCAAATGTCACACATAGGGAACCACATTTCTCTCACCCAAGTTCTTGCTGCACTTTTCATCCATCTGTTCTTGAAGACTTTCTACCAGTTGACCAAGCCACGACTGGTAGTGGTGTTTCCGTGATTCTTTCTGGAAGTTACTGTGGCTCAGTATTCAGTAACAGTTACAACACTCCCCATCCTCATCAAAGAAAGGCACCTCCATACAATTAAGATGGTTTGTGTGAAAATAGATGGAAGCTGTTTGTCATGTCTTTTTCTCCAGAATATTCATTGCTCTACGAGTTAATCCATACGCCCTATTTACAAGATGAAACACCTTCTCTCATTTTTTTCAATAAATATCATGAAAATATATTAGATTGTTGGGATTTATACAGAGATATTTGGCAGACTTTTCAGGGCTGTCAAAGATAAATTGAATATGCTGTTCTTCTACACAGTGAATTATCTAAATAAATAATGTATTAGGAGAATTTCACTTCTTAGCTATGTCTGATTCATTCTCTGATAAATATATATGCATTTGCGCTGATGTCAGTGAGGTTGCAGAACACACAGCAGAAGAAAATATGTCCTTAGGCTGTTTCTGCAATATTCATGATAGAAAACTGACCAATAATACTGATGTAGGAAACAAACAAACACCATTTGAGGTATAGGAAAGGAAGTAATTTATTTTTTCTTGTTTCAGCTTTTCATTATGCTTGATTTTAGTTTTATCTTGCAAAGTTTTAACACAGGAAATGCATAAAGCCAGCAATAAGCCCTTTATCAACTGCAGGTCACACAACACTGCAAAACACTTTCCAATAGCTTGTAATTTACAGAAAGCCAGTACTAGGTTTAGAAGTGCAATTGGCTTCCTACTATTTTTGGACATATATCTGGCCACCAGGTCACTTTCCTATGCACATGGACAATGTCACAGCATTCATACAGCATGCAGAAACCTGTTTAGATATGTGTACATCTGATCAGGCTTAACATACACTGGTCTCCGTAAGCTAAGAGAAACTATAGAGGTGCTTATCTATAACTTTGAAGGAGAACTTCATGATCTTCTACAAATTTTACCTCTTTCAGACACGGGAAAATACAACCTTTGGTATTTGTGTAACTGGTATCACATAGGAGTGCTCATTCCCACAAGGAAGATACACTGCCCCTGCACCAGAACCACTGTAAAGTCACTGATTACTGACTGTTCATATCATGAAAGAAAAATAAAGCCACTGTTGAGATGACAGTTTCTTTTAAAAAAAAAAAAAAAAAAAAAAAAGGAGGAGGGGGATAACACCACCTTAATACCATAATTGCAGCAGAGATTAAATGGTTCTCTCATATGGATTTAGTGACATAACCATGCAACATTCAACTAATACTGAACTCACTGTATTCCTCTTAAAGATATGCTATGCAATTAATACAGTAGATCCCACTTTTGCCAAAGAAAAATCTTCCTTTAACAATTTTTATTTTAGTTTTTCAACCGCAAGTGACATAAGGTATATATGCCTTTGACCTGCAAGAAAGGGAAGTGTCAATGCAAAGATGGTTTTAAAAACAACCTCCTGCTACTCTGGAACAGATGACAACTTTCTTTGCTGGGCAACATAGTAAGACTTTTCATGTTCATCAATGGCTGTTTCAAAGCATGCTCCCTTTACCCAATTGGCATATCCATAACATAAGTAACAGGATTAAATGGGAAATTCAGATTTGACAACAAATGTTTGAATAAGCAAGCATAGCAAAGCACTGCACAGTTCATCTGTCTTTAGCCTGTGAGACTATCTTCAGATTTCTGGGACAGAAATCTGTTTAGTTTTGTAACAAAGCAAAAAAGAGGGTAGGTCTACAGCAACACTATGCAAATATGCTCTGGCCAGGCTTTGTCCGTGTCGGTGTAGTATCTACAGTCCACAACACCTGACAAAAAGTGTTGGCAGGAAAACTGAGAGATATCTGGAAAAACTCAACACAGGCTAGCCCAAATCTCAGTGTTTCAGAAGCCAAAATAGCTTTGGGCAAGCAACTCAACAGCCAAAGCTCATCTGGCTTAGCCTTATTGTCTAGAAGACTGTGAAAGACCAATGGAGCTGAACAGCAGACGAGATCTGATTCTAGATGCTGCTTATCCAGCATTAAAACAAAACCCAAATATCTGGCTACACCTTCCACTAAAACACACAACAAACATGAATGTTTCTAACAGCAAAAAATTAAAAACTAGAGCTCCAAAACGTATTTGCATTTCAGTTGCATGCAAAACTTACCCAGGTACTCACTGATTAACTTTCTATTACCTTCAGCAATCAGAAAGATGAAGAGTATTCCTGCTGCAGCCCTGGCTCATGAAGCCAGTGGCGATCAGATATGGGCCAGTACAGGTGATAGGATTCTTGATGGAGTAAACTTCAGCCCTTACTCCACATGCCAAAGACACAGAGAATTTGTCACAGGTACCCTTATATTGAGCATACAGCAGAAAAATCACTCAGATGCAAAATAGCTGCTTTTCTGTTATTGTATTATTTCTCATATTCTAAAACGTTTTACTATGCCTCAGTAAAGTAGAACTGTTCTGGATTAAAGCAATAGAGAAAACCAGTGTCATTTTAGACTGCTTGCCATGCAGAAGCCTAAAAACCACCCCACCCCCCAAAACAAATAAACAAGACTTTGAGTAAATCTTCAGTGCTCAATTTTCTCTTTCCCCATCTGTAAAATTAGAACAGTGATTATCTGTCTCAAAGGATGACCATGACAGTTAGCCATAGATTTTAAAGAATGTTAGATGTGCAGAATGCCATGTTCAGAAAACTAGTATTATTAAACTGATAAAACAACAAAATAATTTAGGATTTTAATAATTTGATTTCAGATTTAAAAAAAAAAAAAATCACACTACTGAAAATTCTCTCTTTCAAAAGAATTCCCATTGCAAATTCCACTTTCAAATTTTACAGCAAGGCCTCACCTGTACCTACATTCAGTACAGATTTAGAAAAAGCTATATAGAAGAGAAAGAATCAAGATTTCCTTTTCTTCTGTGGAAGCTCAAGTTGTGGGATTTTTATAGAATACAAAACTAAGGGAGACACTAGACTATTTCTGGTGCAAGTTTCCCCAGAACAGTACTTCAAATGAGACCTTGGGCAATGCTTCTTCTTCCAAGGGAAACAATAGAATCAGATGCCTACACATGTGCTTTATCACTTGAAAGAAAGAACTACAGCTTTGTTCACATTAAGGAAATGCCTTTCAGATTTTATACTTTTGTTAAATGACAGTGACAATGGGAAAACACAAGAAAGTGCTCCCAACTTCAGTAAAAACCCCCTGCAGCAGCTGTGGCACACCTGCTTTGGGTACAGGCATTTCAAAGTTCATCCAGTACAGTAGGGCAGGCCTATAGTCTGAGAAACCTATCAACACCGCCTATCCACTTTTTGTCTTCCAGTTAATTAGCTGCCAGCATGAGAGTGAACTAGATAGATCTTTTGGGCCAGAAACAGACATGCTGTGATGGCTTGCCAATGAGAAAACCTGGAGAGCTTGTCATTGCTGTCATTCCTCCGGCATTGCTATTGGAAGTGGCAAAACAACATCATCTTAATGAACAAATCACCAACAGGAACATGAAGACAAATTTCAATGGGCCAGCACTGGTTGGGATTGTTCCCTAGCATACAATTATGAGCCACCATCAAAAAATTATGACAACCGGCAGGTTTGTTAAGAATTGTCCTTCCTGCTTACAGCATTGCTTTGTCCATAAGGAGCTGAAGTCATCATCAACATTGTTATTTACCGGACATAAGGAAACACAGAGCAGCTGTCTCTCAATTCACTCAGCTTTCATGCTCTTTCCATGAAAAATCCTGCTGTCTAAACACATTTACATTTGAAATTATTTAACATATGATCATAATGACATTTAACAGAATTCTTGCTTTCCTTGTGACCATACAAGCTAGGCTGCTGTCATTCCTGTCCCACACACCTCCCTTCAGCCCAATAAACAGACCAGTTTCAAGCCAACATGAAAGGAGACAGAACCTGTGGCAGTGAGGACAGGACAGACTGGTTAGCGGTATAGGGCAGGACAGGACAGGATAGACTGGTTAGCAGAATAGGGCAGTAGGCTGTTCTTTGCTGAGCCTTCCAGAGTGACAGAAAATGAGCACCAGTGATGGCAACAGCCAATGGCTATGTGACATGGGAACCTGAAAGAGTCAGGCTTGGGTGTCTACTAGCTGACTCCAGGAAAGTCAGGGTCTGCAGCCACTGCAGAAAGGTCCCTGCTCCTCAGGAGCACGTGAGGAGTAACAGAGGAGACCCCCCAGCCCAGTCCAGGACTGTGAGCCTCACAGCTGGACCCACTACACTGACATGCTGAGTGCTTGACTGGACTGAGGTCTCCCCCCCACCTGACACAGAAGTCATGCCTCTCACTAACATTAGTTGCAGAATAACGTGTCCTAAATCATGGAAAATGCCTGTCTAGTATATATGAGACTCCCACTACAGCTGAACCTGTCAACCTAGTCATGCCCTCTTTAGGCTGATCTAGACTGAATAACTTTATCAAACCCTGAACAGCAATCTAAACTGAATGTCCACGGAGGTTGGTTTTTTTTTTTTTTTTAGTTTCCCTGGTCTCTTCAGGATAAAATATGAAAACATGAATCTGGCAAAAGCAGATTAGTCCAGCCACTAGGGAAGTAAAACCTGTATACCGAGTGATTGCTTTGGCTCTGAGAAAATTTAATCTTCTCCCACCGATTCCTTTCCTCTTTTTTCTGGCATTAGGCAAAAGCTTCATATCTGACCACACTTTCTCTGTAGGCTTTGTACTAAGTCATGTTTTGGCAACCTACAATTAAGATACCTTCAAGATAAAGAGCATGATTAATGTATGTCCATGTCTGTAAATTATCTGGAGAATTACTTCAATTAAATATCCACCAGTTACAACATAAGGAGTACTACAATTAAACCTCTATCAGGAAAGGATTAATCAATAAAAAAAGGATTTGTAAAAGAACCTAAGTGCCTAAGATTTATTCCCCTTGTAATACTTCTCTTTCCCTCCTCAAGTGACAGATGCCAATTTAGTCTCTTAATTAAACTTCTTGTTCTAAAAGAAATTTTATGTTTAAATGATCATTAATTCCAGATTTTCCTATTCACAGAGGAGAAGTTTTATGACAGTGAGAGACCCTTCAAAAACTGAGAAGGAAAACACATAGATATACAGATACATTTTAAAAGGATGACTAGCACTGCTTTTTGCCTGCTGACTTTTTTTAAAGGTCTTTCTTAGTTCTATTTGCCTTCCTACACAAGTCATTGATTTTTATCTAGTTTTAAATTATCACATCTTAAAATATGCTGTGAAACCTCTGAATGCCCATTTCCTCCTAAAGCCATTCAGATTCTCAAGCAACATAGATAGGATATTCAAAGATGTATATATTACCAACTATACGTGTTACTTAAAACTGTTAGCAAATTGGCGATTTTCTCCCATTTGCTATCACTTCATAGGAAAAATGACAAGACATACATTAAAACTTCATGTTTGCACTGCTGATTTTTAACCTTTTGGCTGTGTACCTCTACTACACTACAGCTACCATATCCTGCAACTCCTACATAAAAACTATGAACTTCCATCTCCTTTTGGAAACGCACTCTGCAGAATTTACTGCCTCTCCTGCTGTGAGAATGGTGAACTGCTCCAAGGGTCAGTGTCCAAAGTTTCCAGTATGGCAGATCATATAGTTTCATTCCCATCAGAAAAGCCACATTACACACACTGTGCAGTAGGGTCAGATTTTTCCAGAAATGCAGCATATAAACTACAAGTTATACCCTTGATATAGCTGTATCTTTGAAAACATCAGTAGCCAGGAACAAACTAGGTGCATCGTCCTGGCAGAGGGTGAACAACCCAGGAACAGGCTGAGCCTTACTTCTGCAAGGCCACTCTTCACCAGGTGACACCCATATTACTTTGCAGGTATGAGATTATTGGTTAGTGGCATAAAATCATGGAATGGTTTAGGTCAGAAGGGGCCTTAAAATTTATCCAGTTCCAACTCCCCTGCCATGGGCAAAGACATCTTCCATTAGACCATGCTGCTCAAAGCCCCATCCAGCCTGGCCTTGAGAAGCCAGGGCAGTCACAGCTTCTCAGTGCCTCAGCACTCTCATAATGAAGGCTTTCTTCCTAATATCTAACCTAAACCTAACCTTCGTCAGCTTAAAGTCATTCTACCTTGTCCTGTCCCTACATTCCTTTTCACAAAGTCTCTCTCCAGATTTCCTGTAGCCCTCCTTTAGGTACTGGTATTGTCATTGTCTTGGGCTTTACTTGGCTGATGAAATTTGCAGTGCGGAGAGACTTGGGAATGGCTATGACTTCCCTAGAGGGAAGGAAAAAGCTACTTGCTACAGAGGCAGAAAGACAATCTAATAGTTGCTGATAATTAGGCTTTTCTAACCCTGACTTTTCACAGGTAACATATTTTATATTATATATATATATGTATATATCATACCTATGCTTGACCCACTTCCTTTAAATTTGTTTTCCCCAAATGAAAGAAACTGGATGGAAGGATTTGTGGTAGTGAGGATTACATCTGTGCATTCTCCTGGCGGGGAGAGGGGAAAAGGTATGAATAAAACCCTAACACAAACCACAGCTCAGAACTCTGGAGAAGGTATTAGGCTTGTCTTCATCTCAGCCCTTGGGTGAGGATGAGAGAGAAGGTATTGACTATCAGAACAGGAACATTTAAACAGAAAAAGGGAAAACCTTCACTTTTCTAGGGAATGCAGTCAGGTCACTGTGTTTTACAACAATAAAAGGGTGGATCAGCTGAACTCTACAGAGAGGAGAACTACCTGTCATTTTTATGGCCAAAAGTGATAGTGACCAATCAGAGAGCTTATAAAAAGTCTATCAAATATGCATCTCTTTCTCCTAGAACTCCTTTTCTGAGTTACTGGCTGGGCTTAAATCTCAATACCCAAGTAGATCAGTTCGTCACTAATGTGGGTGAACTGTAAAACCCCAAAATCCTCACAGGCAGCTGTTGCAGCCTCTGCCTCACTCTTGCAGACTCTCATCTAAACATCAAGGTAAGCTTGGCAGAATATTTCCTTTCCTCCCTTAGTCAGGGAAGATGTATTTTTCTCTATTTACTGCAAAGGAACTGATGATTTCCTGCACTGCTTTATGCTAATGACCTAACCAATCCCTAAAAAAGGCAAAACATAGTAATGCCCAACCAGAACCCACAAAGGTGGGTTTCTTTAAGTTTAACAGTGAATCAGTTATTCCAGCTTTACTTGACAACACCTATTTCAAAATCAAGCATTTTGATGGTAGTATTGAGTACATCAAATAAAAAGGATTTTTCTGAATAACATACCCATTTTTCAAAGCTCTCTCTGGAGGGTGTTAACCCTCATACACCATTCGGCAAGTACAAGAGCTTGCTTTTGATTCCAGAAAGCAAAGTGCAGATAAAAGGATCTTGGGATAGAGGGGATGTACCCATCAGGCAAAAAAATAAGTGTTAAAAAATGGTGTTCGCCTAAGAAATAAAAAGGCTTCCGAGGTATTTTATTGTATAATGGAAAAAAATCATTATTAAATTTTCATGCCATACATTCCCCAGCTGCCATAAACACAGGATAACTAGTGGGATTTGGGAGTTAATATTATTTCGTTGCTTCAGAATAAGAAGTTTTAAGTCCAGTACCCATTGCTTTATCTGCCCCAAAGCACATCAATATGATTCTCTGTACTGTTTCAGTTGAATCATAAGTAGCATTTTTACATCCCCAACAATGCTTTTGTTTCTAAAGCAGTTCCAGAAGTTTAATAAAAAAAAAAGCAAAATCTTGCTACTTTTTCATACAGGCACACCGATGTCTAGAACGGAGTCTGGAAAGGACCCATCCCAGTCCTCCAGACTTTGCTGAGTCCTTAAGTCATTGGCTGTATTGATGGCATGGGCAGACAGCCGCCCTTGAGCCTGCCTGCAGGGAAAACAAGCACACTGTAATTGGAGGTGCAGATTAAAGGTCTCTCTCCCCCTCTCTAACAGCTCCTCTAGCCACCTATACGTGGTAGTGAAGCAGGACATTCGCAGGAAAAGACTCTTTTTGAGGGCTAACATATTTGCAATACTCTGAAACAGATCACAGCCCTAAATTGAAAACATCATTGTCATAATTTCTGAGCTCTTCAGAAACAACTAGGAGATACACAATAGGTGACAGTTCCATACCAACAGCCTAGAGAATTTTTTCCATTCACTGTTTTGGGTGAAACACTCTAGCCTCATGATGTAAGGAACAGCTGCAAGGATCTAAAACCTTACCTACTTAACAGACAAACCACCTTACTGCAAGGCAGACACATTCAAAGGAGCAAACAGGGTTGCAGACATTGGCTTACCATAATTTTTCCTTCATTTGGCTAGGGTACAGTCATTCTGCTAATTGAAACTCCTACCACTGTGTCAAACAAACAAATCAGATGAAACACACTTTGCCAGTATTTTGTCACATTCCAGGCCTCCTGCTGTTAGTTACTGTCTGTATATCCTAGGGCACCAACAGATGTAAGGTAAAAAAAATATATATAAACCTCTGATAAAAGCTGTTTCCCTGATTTCTTGTCCAAGAAAAATTAATAGGCTTTATTCTGCAACGTATGCACACCTGGCAGATTAAAAAAGGACCACAACCAACCAACCTATCCCCTTGCCCACACTGGATTTCAGAGTCTATAAAGGTTTTTAAGCTCCTCCACCCCACTTCCCATCTTTCACAGGCAACATATACCTGAGGAGGGGCTGTGAATGTCAATTTTTCCCTGCCAAAGATGTCAGGAGCATCTATCTATTCTGCTCCTCAAGAGGATAACATGGGAAGGAATATACCCAGACAGCTAGTGCTTAATCGAACAGCACCCGAAATTGCTGCCACCAAACACTACTCCAAAGTAAGTTCCATTTGATACACGCATGCATTTCAAACACTGAGAGTACCTGATGGGCTACAAAATGTTGAGCCAAGGTCTTCTTTAAAAACTGTCCATTGAAACTAGGGAGGATTACAAAGTGTCACCAAACAGCAGCATTGGCCCACAGCACCCAGTCAGAGCCAGATCCAAAAGTACTCTGAAGTTTGGTATTTAATTTCCTCAAGGACACCTTGAGATGCTAGGCATTTGACATAAGCATCCAGCAGCATTTACTCCTCCTAGTAAGGTTAAGTCCTGGCATATCTTGTGAGGGAGGAGTCAGCCTACTTCAGTTGTGCAGGATGAATTACTTTCTCCAGAAAGACTGATTATCTGCCTCTGGAATCAATGCATACTTTTTACTCTCAACATTTCTGATTAAAACAATGCATATACACGTCTACCATTTAGTGTTCTCTTATGTAAGTTTTTAAGTAACGTAGCACACGAAAACTCAGGTGCAATTATTTTATTTTTTTTTTAATTTTTTTTTGAATGTGCGAACTAACTTAATGCCCCCTTTCAGTCAACAGATATTCTGCTTAAAGCATAGCTTTGATGTCTCCCTTCTCACACAGATCCTGACTCAACCCATTTAGATGTCATCCCATAGAATATCAGGGTTTTCATCTTCATTTCATATATTCTCACTTGCTACACTGCAATAAAAATCCAGAAGGCTCCCTCAAAGTCAGGCTTTAGATGCTTAACAATGATTCTTCATATATGCTGACCCCAGTTTTTCTTATGGAGCCATCACTGTTGACATCACTTTACCAGGGGGTGCTTTTAGTCCACTTGGGCCCACGAAACTGAAGAGAGCAAAAGACAGGTATGATACATCAATTTGATGTGCAGGCCTGAGCATCTGAATGTACTATTCAATCCTCTGCTTTCAGGTTTTCTCTGCTTCCTGGCTCCCAGGGATTCCTTTTTTATTGTACACTGCGCACATAACTGCACTGAGCCATTTCATTGTAACAAGCTCATTTTGTAACCAACCACAGCAGTGACAGCTGTTCATTCCAGAGCCAGCACAGACATGCTGCACTCAAGTGGCACTCTGAGCCCTGGCAATGTTGCTACACAAATCAAAGGCAAAAATAATAACACAAAGTATGTGTTGAGGAGATGCCAGAAAAGGTCTCACCTGATTCAGAGTGGTCCAGGATTGTAACAAACCTGATTTCCCATTGCTCTAACAATAAACATATTGTAGGGCATAATTTCTCAAATTAAAATACAATGCAAAAAAAATATGAAGTTAGTCCAAATTAGGAGATCAGAAAAGCACATGAAACATCACAGAAAAAGTGGCTGAAAAAGAACGTGAAGAGTGCCTTGGAAATACTCAAGTCTAAACAGTAAAAACTCTCATAACTATGCTAGGCCATCAAGGGAGCTAGGAAAATCTTGATGATTATGTTATAAAATGGAGACTCGGAAATGATAAGACCACAGCCAAGATGCTCAATACACTCTTTATGGTCTGTTGTTACTACAGAAGCTATTGGAAATATCCCATGTCTTATGGCATTCATCACAGCAGACAGCTCGGAGGAGCTAGATCAATTTAAGGCAAGTACAGAGGACGTATTAAACCAAATAGACAAACTGGATGTTAGTACATCACCAGAAGTGAGTGACATTCACCTGAGAGCTCTGATGAAATTCAAATGTGGGACAGCAGCACTACTGGTTGAGGCTTGTAGCCGAAAACCACAGAGCTGCTATGCCAGAGGACTGCCAATGGACTCACATTGACAAAAAAGGCTCCAAAGGCATCATGGAGGGTGATTTCCAGCAGCAGTATGACAGTCTACAATAAACAGAAAGCATAAAGGGAAACTGAATCTGTGTCAAGGAGTCACCATAGCTTCTGCAAAAAGCAATTACGCTCCATCAAATGTCTGGATTTCTACATGGTGTCAAGTAAGCATGTAGGTAAATGGGATCTTGCAGATATTATGCATTTAGATTTTCAAAAGGCCTTGAGTGAGCTTCCACACCAAACTAAGATGCCATACAGCTGGTTTATAAAGGCTCTTTCAAATGTGAAAAACAGTAAATATTATAATAAGAGAAAATTAAGACCTTAGTTAACAGAAAGTAAAAATAAAAAAAATTAAAAAATAAAAATAAATAAAAAATAAACAAAAAATAAAAGAATAAAAAATAAAAATAAAAATAAAAATATTAGGAAAGCAAATCTCCAGCTATCAGGGGAAAGGAAACACAAATTGCATTTAGACTACAGACAAATTATCTAAAGAAACTTACAGTTCTTGTTAGAACTAGCACTGTGGAATTGGTGAATTTTCCACTCCATTTTAAGTGCTATAGGAACAAAATAAGCTATATTTGCCGGTTTAAACCTCTGGATCAACATTTATTTTTCTACTTACTTCATCAGTTTCATTAACAAAGGTGTAAATGACTCTAGAACTGGAGCATCACAGATTAACATACTCTAAATCTTATAAGTGTTTATATAGGTTGACCTATTATTGCTATTGATAGCAGAAGACACACTCAAACATTAAAGCTATACAACTCTGCAAAGCAATACACCCAAGCTGGGTTACTCCCAGTGTTACCCAGGCTTTGCATGCTGTAACACAATACTACATGTCCTGCCTTCTTAGATTCAGCCAGAACGGTAGCGCATCATTTTGGCAGTGGGCTAACAGATTCAGTAAAGCTTTTCAGTGGAGGTCATTAACAACATCAAGTTCATTTGATACTTCAGTCATAGCTATCCCTTCGGAAGAGCTGCAGCCATCTAATCTTTTTCCCACAAGTAAGAAAAAATGAGAGACTACAAGCTAGTTCTGTCAGTGCCAACCCTCAGTTCTTCTGAAGCCAAGAAGCTTCCTGATGAGTGAATTCTTGGACTTGCCTCCGTTCATAATCACTTAATAAAAGAGCCCAAGAACTTCATTAGAGCAAAGCAAAACGGCAGAATGCTTAGGCTGGGCCCAAATAGTCTTATTGCCCAAGTCTTTTCCAGTAAAACATAACAGTGCAAGAGATTAAAATGAAATATTTCAGAGCTACTACTATCCAAATTCTCTTAAAATTTGTATTTAGTTACCAATATCAACCTCTCTTTTCAGATCCCAGAATTTTTCACAAATTGCTAACTCTAGCTCCAAAACAGTATTTAGATTGGTAATTCACATTACATAGTAGGAAAACAACTAAAAGGAAATACAAAGGCCCAATTTTTAAATGCCCATGAATTTGTCTTCTAACTACTTCACATGACACCTAGGGTCAACCGCACAGTTTTAAAGCACTAACAGTACAGGTTTATTGCCCTTAAACAATTACCCTAGAATCAAACTTCTCAGATTTTATGGATAATTCTGAACAACAAAGTGTTTGCGATTTGTCCAAGACCACAGAGAACATTGGTGGCAGAACTGGAAATACAACCCATCTTTCAGATTCCTGATCCAATATTAAAACCAGAAAACTCTTTCTGAAAAACCTTTCCTCTTTCACAGAGCTTTTTTTTTTGACAAGAAAGTTCAGTCACGAATGCAGAAACTTTCCTGACAAAGCTCCTTTACAAAAACCCCTTACTGCTGACAGTAAGCTCAAGTGAACTTGCATTTTCCAAACAAATCTGCTTCCAGCATAAAATAGCTCCACAGTGTAGTATGCTCTGCTGCTACTTTATGACAATACTTATTAAATTACCATTTATCTGAAGAAATTCAAACACCTTCAACCCAGATAAAGAGACACCTTGAACATAGAAAATGCAAAATTACTTGACTAAGACTTTGAAAATGTATAGTGACTTGGAGAAAATAGATGGTTTTTTCCTCTTCTACTCCTTTCATTTTAACAGACATAGAATTTTACTTGAAGGATTAAAAAAAAAAAATATTTTATTTGAATAACCTTTTAATTGTTTTGGGTTTTTTTTACTTTTTCTTTCCCCCCCCCTTCCCCCAAGAAGTGTTTTTATATGAAAAAAACAATAGCCAAGACTTTTTGATTGATTAAATACCCTAGCTAGTCATGTAGCATGAATCAAACTGCAATGTTTGGACCCCTTCAGCTAATCCAAGTCTTGGCAGACTGTTGCCTTTGGTTTCTTTGTATTGGAGAGGTGAGGAGCAGAGAAAAGCCCAATTGCCTTGACCCTGCAAGGCAAAAGCTACCTCTTCCATCTAGCAGTTTATATATACACATGCTCTGGCTATTATCCAGGTACATCATACTACAATTAAACCCTACAGAGTTGTTGTGTATCAAGTATTTACTCAAGCTGACTTGACTCAGATGTTCCATAACTAAGACTGCTCTTTAATTAACATGTGAAATAGAGGTCAAGAAGAAAGAAAATATGCTCTTGCATAGTCACCTTTCTTTGTTGCCATTTGAAGCTAAATCTGGGCTTGTGTCAAGCCCTCGATTCACTAGACAGATTGCAGTTTGTCTCCTGGTCTTCCCAGCTCATTCAGCTCATTCTTCACCAGGTCAAACAGCAGAGCCAAACAGCCACACTACAGTAACAACTTGCTTCTCTCTTCCCCTTCTTTGTCTGGTCCAGACTTCCAGGCAAGGCCAACCCCTTTCTCTCTCTCTTAAGGTTCTTTTTATTTCATTCCTTATCACCCTTACTCCTTTGTTCTCCCTGTGAAATGTGTATTTCCTACATCTCTCTCACTGAAAACAGGGCAAAACAGCTCCTCCACTTCTACTAAACTCTCAATTGCTCAAACCATAGTTGCAGAAGTTCAGTGCTTCCCCTTGTCTTTGGTTTGATACGTGTGTTAAACTCAGCAGCCAAGCAGCATACACAGAACTGTTTCAGATTAACAGCTTTACACATACCAGCTACATTTTTAAGTTGTGCCCACCCAGAGTCCCCAGTGTGTCGCACTATCCCCTCACAGCATCCCTTAGCCTCTGTCCATATTCATGTGCTAACTCTAACTTTGTAAAACAACTCACTCGAGCAATAACAGCCAGGAACCGGGGACACTACCAGGGCACCCTTCTCTTCCATCTTATCCAAAGAAACACCTACACAATTACAACCTCCACACTCAGAACTAAGATTTTACAATACCCTTGAAATCCTATTCATCACAAGAGGTTAGTTCTATTAAAAGTCAGCTGTGGACTTAAACCTCAGGATAAGCAGCAATAGAAGTTTAGGACCCACAGCTGGGTGCCACATAAGTACGTTTCCAATTTAGTTCTCTGATACAATGTCACTTACCTTTAAGCTAGCTCAGCAGAAGCACTTTGTTAACTCTCTTCAAGATGGGTGTTGTTAGAGTAAGTAACACCAATTTTCATTTGGTTCTCTGCTCACAGAGATCAAGAACTGAATATGGAGAGAAAAAAGGGCCATTTTTCTTCCCTGAGAAGACCTTTGTAGATCAAGGATGCATGGAAGTGCAATTAGTGAGGGTAAGAGAAAGGTAAAGGGCCATCAATCTGTAACTCTTTGGGGGTACTAAAACTACTACAATGAGGAAGAGGATACAAGTCTTCCTATTGCCCTTTGGTGCAAGAGCAGCTAAGCTATCACACAGTATAGCTTGGTAGTCATTTGGCTTCTGAGACAAGAGAACAAAATATTCAAGCACTGCCAGACCTGACAGTAAAAGCATGTCACTCTATCTTCTTTGCAGGTTAAACAGCAGCAGCTTGCAAGATTCAAGATTCACTAAAGCTCCTGAGACATGACTTTAAAGTATTCAGGCCATTCCCTCCAAGCCAGTAACAACGATCACTGCAGCTGCTTCCTGCAACACAGCACTAACTTTTGCCCTCCTCCACTGAAACTGTGTTGGCTTTTTTTTAATAGCCAATTCACCCAAAGGCCAAAAAATCAACTGACCTGTCTGCCAGAGTTTAAGATCTGCCTGTTCTGCCAGGTCTTTTTGAGAGAGAAGCAGCAAGGCAGTTTCAGCTCAGTCTCAGCAGCTGTTAATCAGTGCATCCATAAATGTTACAGGGCAACCATTTTACAAGCTGTATAAGCTAGCTTTTCAATAATCTTTCAAATGTCTTCAAAAGGTATTCCTCTCCCTGGTAGCTACTGAAATAAGTGATTCCATTTATTCTCATTTAAGCAGGTCCTAAGGGCATGAAGACACCTAATTAGATTTTCTAGTATTCATACAGATTGCTTTGCTCACAAAAAAGCAAAAATTACCTACAAAAATCCAAATATCCTACTTTCATGAAACTGCCTCACATTCTTGGGGGGAGGGGCATTAGGTATTCCTCCCTGCTATAGGGGACATCAGCAGGACAACCACAATCCCTCTAGACCTGCAAATTCCTGTAGCCATCTCAACAACAGGTATCAAGAAGGCTACCATTCCTGCTTGATGGCTGTACAGAATCAAGGGGGGGGAAAAAAAGAATGCAGTTTACAACCTATTCAAACTGCATCACTGCATCCATTTATTTCAAAGTAGAATTTAACCCCAGGGTACAAGAGGAAACCAGAAGCCTCTCAGAGAGCAGGATAAGGGGTCAATCTATGAGATGGAGTGTCATCTAGCTCCCAGACACATCAAGGTGATATGAGTGCTTTACAAGCTGCCTTTTGTCAGAAATACAAGTGATCTTAACAGAACAGAAAGGTGGGAATAATAACAAATGGCTAAGTATATTTGAAAAGCGTTAGAGAGTTCAAGTTGTTTTGTCAGATGTATTAAATCCATTCAAAGAGATCTTAACTTTAAAGGTCATTTAATTCCTAAAAGCTTTACCCCAAATAATCCTTACAGCTCTCACAAGTCAGTCTTTTCCTTCCTTCCTCTCCAGCATAACAGAGAAACCTCTCTTGTAGTCATGACGGATTTGCGCATTGTTTAAACACAAATGTTTATGGCAAGAAACAAGTCATCTCTTGGCTGGCACAGTGAACTACAAAACAATTACAGGGAAGTGATAAAGTATTATCAAAATACTAGTCTATTGGTGCTACAGCTGTATTTGTTGTTTCAGAGTATCAGAACCACCCCAGAAGGTTCAAGAGGCAGTAACAGAAGGGGCCTTGCAGCTGTGGATACAGGACAGAATGCTCTTTACCTGGGTGCTGGTTCATGTTCAAAGAAGAAAGGTTTGGTAGCTTGGAAAAGACACCTTGTACTTTTGGATCTCCTGCATTTGTATCCAATTTCCCGCCTAGTGGCACACAAAGTCAAAGAGAAGGAGGGAAAATTAATTCATTCCTGTGACTCCTGACCCAGGGTGCCTCATCAAAAGTGGCCTGTGATAGAAGCACTAGGAATTGAGGCCACAACCTCAACTGCACTTCCTAGGGGCTGCAAACAAAACAATCTACAGTCCAGTTCCTCAGCCTGGACTTCAACATTACAGGACTCTCAAGTGGCTGAAAAGTAAGCAGTACTAAAACCATGGTGATGCTCACAGGCTGAAGTTAAACATCCTTTATTATACTCCAAAATAAAGCCAGGGTCGAAATCCTTCAACATTTTTGTGCAGCTGGTGACAATATGAAAATATTGCAGAGCTGGTCAAATATCCAGATAGGAATAGATGTGGTGTCTGTCATGGTTTAAGCCCAGCCTGCAATTCAGAACCATGCATCTGCTTGCTCACTCCCCCAACACTACTCCCTCCCCCTGCTCCTGGAGGAACAGGGAGGGCTAGATCACTGCTCAGTTTGGGTTGGGTATTGGTCAGCGGGTAGTGAGCAGTTGTATTCTCTTCCCTTTTTATTTCCTTTATTCATTATTATTATTAGTGGTAGCAGCAGTGGTTTGGGTTGTACCTCAGTTACTGGACTGTTCTTAGCCCACAGGGGTTACATTCTTCCCACTCTCCTCCCCATTCCTCTGGGAGCAGGAGGAGGAAGAGGGCGGGGGGAATGAGTGAGCAGCTGTGTGGCTCTGAGTTACTGGCTGGGCTTAAACCACAACAGTGTCTCATTCAAACAGTACCCTTACAATTGCAGAAACCCTTATAAATAGCTGTGATCCAGGGCAAAACATCAGAACAAGCTATCCCATTTGTTCCTTTTGAGAAAGTTTTTGCTGGTAGCAAAGGTGACTAATTGGGCTTTCTGGTGTTAAGTTAGCAATACCTAGCAATGTATCTATGCTAGCAATTACCAACCACACAGGAGATCAAGAGATGCTTATGGAACTGCAAGTAGTTCTAGTCCTCTTTTCAGAAGCTGTTGAAAAATGTTTTCTATTATTTCCTGAAATACACTTCACAGCACTAAGAAAGCTATCATAAAACCGTAGGCCAGAATACCTTAGTTTTACCTGCTGAATTGCATTTTGAGCAGATTTGTGTGTGGTTTCGGGAGGCTGCTGGCTTTTTTAAGAAACACAAAACTGCGTCAAACTAAAGTTACACTGCAGTGCCTATAATGAGATTTTCTTAGCTATCACAGCCATGAAGCAAAGGTCACCATGTTGATATTCCATGAAAGCCTGCAGCATTTAAGGCATTTTGAATACTATAAGAATACCACTGCATTTGCACAAGTCTCCCCAAAATACTCAATGACATTGTCAGCATGAGGTGGTTAGTCAACATTTCTAACATCTATGCAAAGGTCAAAGCAAATAAAATATGTTGGAGTGCTGAGCCCAAGGGCACTCTGAAATGTTGTTTGAACACAATCCATCAATATGTACTTTTTCTCTTCTATTACCCACATAATCACGAGCCTTGTTTCACCATAAATCTGTTGTTCAGAAGTGTTCAAAAATGTCACAGTTTTGGTCATCTGTGTCAGTTGCCCAAGAGTGATTTATTAAAATGCTTGGCTAAACAGGTCATCATCCCAGTGGCACATAATAAATCAGGGAGCACTTGACAATATTGCTGTTACAATAGGTGTGACTGCTGGTGTTGCCAAACATTAAAGTTGCCAGGCGTCTCCATGAGAAAGCCCTATTTTCAGTTACTTGAAGCTTTGTCAAACTGCTCAAGATGAAGTTTTCTGTGCTAGAGTTTGTATTAGACTGACTTTTATTTTGTTTAATGGAAAATTTTAGCCAAAAGTTTGCTGCTTGTGCAAGTAGGCCAGAGTACAGGATGTTTTATTTCTGCTAAGAAAAAAAGAACCAAAAGTCTGTTAGAAGCTCTAGCACCCTCATGCTTTCAAGAAGCCATCTTGACATTCAATGAGGATGGACTGCATTTGGTTGTGATCCCAGCTACTTAAACATCCCCCTAGATTAGGCCAAGTTGACATCTTGAGGGAAATGGATTGTACTTCAGTTTGCTAGCTGTTACAAGTACCATAATAGTACCATCAGCACCCCATGTGTGCCTCCTGACCAAGCAGTTGAGTTGCCCTTCAGATGCAGCTCCCAGTTGCTTTGTGCCAGCCTGAGCCAAGGCATTTATTAAAGACATCCTGGAAGGGGGGGAGATTGTTTCTGTAAGGTCTGACAGAAGAGAGTTCTTAAAGAGAGTAAAGTGAGAAGCAAGAATCAGCCCTGTGCTGCTGCCCACAGAAACACCCATCTGAGGGATCTGTAAGCTATAGGGCAGGCACTGACCACAGTCTGCTGCAGCTGGGTTTGCAAGGAGGATCAGAAGCCATTGGAGATTCTAGGGAACTATTTTCAGCTTCACAGAGTACTTGTGAACTAAGCTCATCTGGAATGCAGCTGCATGATAGCTTTACAGATTTGGGGGATTGTTATAAATTCAAACAGAAAGCTGATTTCCTGGCCCTTCTGTACAGGGATCAGCATCACCTGCTCTTGTATCTCATACCCAGAACGGCAAACGATTCACAAGCAACACATTCACAGGGTCTGTGGTATTGATTACAATAAAATCTTACAAATTCTTCAGAAAACTGAGGTATCAAATAGGAGTCAGAGAATGAAAACTTCCATTCAATAATTAATCACAAAAACAAAACCTGCATTTCAAGTGACCAGGTTAACTATTCCACACGCATTACCAATCCCAAAGCATAAACTGACAATCTGTTGCAGTCCAAGAAGAGCAACATTCATTAGTTTGTCCCTCCGAAAATGACAGGTGAGCAGGTCTGGAAAATAAAGTCTGTACACAGCCTTGTTACAGCACAGAAAAGTAACACATCTGACAGACCTTGGGATTATGTCAGTCAAGTTTCTCAGCCTCTGCTGATGGGAGCAATAAAAACCCATCGGCAACCCTGTTCAAATACACACACACACCCCCCTCCAAACTGCACTGATATCCAAACTGCCTTCCCACAACTACACAGACATGAGGGATCATGAAGACTTCGGTCACGATTAAAAAAAAACCCAAAGAGGGTAAGAAGCAAAAGGAGCCAACCGCCTTCCCTAGAAAAAGATGCTACCCATATATTTAACAGTATTTACTGAAACCATCTTAAACCAAGAGCTGAATAGCCTCAAATAACTTGCCCACTGACGTATCACAAGGAGGCAGTGATCTGTGGCAGGTCTGAATGACTCGTGCCTGAAGACAGAACCAAACATGAACTCTCCAACAAAAAAGTGCCTACCCTTCATGGAGCAGTTCTTCCACGCGTCTAGAGCTGGCTGCAAAAAGTTTTCATTGCTCACAATTGAGGAAACACACTCCAAATATACAGAAAGAATATGTTATATTACACTTAAGGAACATCTAGAATAAACTCTCAACAAAACAGTTCAAACAACCACTCAAATATTGAGAGCTGAGGGGCTGCTAAAATTAAAATAGTTTTGAAAGCACATTCAACATCAACAAAAAGACACAAATTCCAGAAAGTAAGAGCTTCCAAACTTGTCCTTAAATAAGGATTTTGGACAAAAACTTCCCTCTTCTGTTCTGAACACTACAGAAAACCACAGTGAAGTTGCATTTCGTGTTGATTAAATGGGCTTTCTCATGACCAGGAGGAGTACAGTTAATTTACAGCAGAGCAGCTGAGAGAGAAAATTGTAAAGCAGCAGTGAGCCTGTTTCAGGGCTTCCTACTCCTGGGAGTGGGTCTGGGGGAGGATAAAACCCGAATCCATGAAATAACACTCTGTAAAGCCCTGGGTAACACTCTTGCACAGTCTTCTCTCTCCAGTTTAGTTAACAGTTAGTGTTGCCCAAACAATTGTGTATTGTGGCTCTCTTCTTGTTTTAGGGTTCACACTGAGAGGGAGTATAAACATTGAAGGCAACACACTGCAAGAGCCCACAACATAACAGCATGGCTAATTTACAATAAAACACCAAGACCATGACAGTGGCAATACAAGTCAGCAAGCACAAGCACATGGCTATTTATATGTAAAGTATTGCATTCTAGGCACTGGTATGCCATTTCATGGAAGTGAGGATTTCATCTTCACAGAAAATAAAAATATGAAGTTTTGTTCTACTTGTAGTGATGCGTTCCTGATGGTCAGAGGACAACCTATTGATGCGCAGGTATCAAACAGAGATGCACATCTAAACAAACAGGTATCTCAATTCTCAGGTAATTACCAAAACCACACTTCAACATTTCCAAACACTGTAGACTGCCTGCATTTTCCTCTTCAAAAGCTATCCAAATATAATCCTGACTTTTTCCTTCTAATCACCCAAATTCAAGCCAAAACTTAAACAGCCAGATAGTGCCAATCACTCCAATCCTGATAACATGCTGTCCCATGGAATTCAGACACCCAACGTGTTCAACTCAGGATGTATTTCCAGGCTTCTCTGAATCAAGATATTAAGGCACTTTGGTTCCTTTACTTAGATAGGTTATTCTTACCTAAGAATAAAGAAAATTTTAGCTGGAAAAAGGTATTTGTGTTAGTTGTGATGGTTCTTTCAGAAGCTACTTTATATGCCATAAATATGTTCCCTATCCAAGTATCACAAAAAAAGCTTCTGATATGTCCAAGAAAAAACCACAAAAATCCTCATAACACCCAAACAAACCCACCAAGCCTGAGTCCTTCCCTCCAAACACTATGGTACACATTAAAGAAATAGTTTCCAGTTAAAAACTTTAAAAATTCATTTCATGATTGCTATACTTTATTTGAAATAGCCTTTCTCTGCATATGCGTTCAGGAACCTCATTAAAACGTCCTGGTTGTTAGGAGTCAGGTGCAACATTAATGAAAACCAGTGTGAAAAGATAACAACGAACAAGTCTCATTGCACTACACTAAAAGGGCAATTTAATCAAATTTCAGGCAGGATTTATCCTGCAAAAACAATTGCAGGCACTTAACAGCATTGCTCACACCCTTCCTCCTCCTCTCTTACTGTTAAGACTAGAAGTTGCAGAGCACACACCTTGGTGGAGTATAGAACACAGGACAAGGACTACAGCTTAACTGCAATCTTTTAGTCACCATGCTGATCCAAACAGAGTACAGCCAGGGATGGCTGTGCATCTCCTGTTCACTGAAACAGGAAGATAACGAACTTCTATTCTGAGGTTTTTCTAACCTGCCTTAAGAGGAGAAATGGCATTGCTAGCGACAGACTTCTTTTGCTACCTGCCACAGAGCCTGCCTTGCAAACATGGGACACACTTGGGACTACCAAAATATTTATGTGAACCCAATCTGATCTGCTTAAGGGCCTACTTAAAAATCCCTGCCTTTCAGAAACTTTCCTAACATCCTCAAATGAATAAACCACTCCTGAATAATAACAGATACTCTAAACCAGATATTAAATTACATTATCTGATATCACACACATTGACATGCATAAAGCACAAACAACAAAGGCAAGTGCAAGAAAAAAAAAAAAAAGAAGCTGATGCTCTGGTTTGGTTTTTGGTTTGTTGGTTTTTTGTTTTTGTTTTTTTTTTCTGTTCTTGAAATGTCCTCCAAGATTTCTTGCAGGAAACATGGATACTGGAAAATTCATCTATTTGTTGTAATGGCTAAACAGATGTTCAAGAATCCTGGATCCTCTGCAAGACAGCAGAAAAAGCAAAGTCAGATCAGTTAGAGAAAATTCAATTATACTTTTCTTCCCTATAGAACTACAAATTATTTGCTCTAGCTCCCCCCAATTAAGATAAAGAAACTTTTATGATTTGATGCTATTATTCTATGAACAGTTAATGTACAGAGGAACTTGTTACCTATAGATTTGAGATATTTATTAAACCTTGTAAGTCAAATCCACATCTTGCACTCCCACTTTATTCAAGGAAACCATAACAATACGAAATTCAAGGTGTATCATAGTCACCCACTTCTTCAAAGGCTACAAAAATATTGCGCCTTTGACAGCACTGGTGGCCTTTACTAGCAAAAAAACCAAACCAAAATCTCAAAACAAAAAACAATCAAAACTCATACATGAACATCTGTCTTGATTTTTATGAAACAGACTTTTAAAATCTGACTTAAACAAAACGTGACTCTGCTGCAATGACTCCCACACGAAAACTGCTGAGTTTTCCATTGCTTTTCCTCAGGATCCTGCCATCCTGACAGGGTCCCAGCAACATACAAGCTCTGCCTGTGATATGCTATTCCTATCTTTCCCAAACGTACTGCCCCTCACTCTTGTTCTTGAACAAATGTGGACTGTTTCCCCTCTCTTGAAGACCCGTTCTGCATCCTTTACACATGATGCAAAACCACCCTTCCTCCCTTTCACACACAGGTACCTTCCAAAAGGCATAAAGAGCAATTCATTGTACACAAGCTTTTCCTCAGGTAGCCACAGAAGTTTGACTATCTCCTACTGTGAATGTCAGAAGAAAGGCCTGTTCTTTCCAGAGAACCTGCCTACATTTCCTTTTACAACCTCAGGAGCTGGCTACACAGAATACAGTACAGACTTGCAACAACATTACACTTTACTTCTTAAAATGCCCATTTTGAGTCATGCACAAGGATGTGCATGAAAACACCTTCATCTGAACTAGCAATGAAAAGGATTTCTCCAGAACTTGAAGCTAAGAAAACTGCATTAGTACCTAAAATCAGTACCTTTCCTTAAAGCCACATAAGTTTTACACCCAGCATCACTAATTAAAAACAGAAATTAGAAATTATTACTGGTTTTGTTTACATATGGACACGTTAAACCAGGTTAGTTTGCTAAATGTCATGTAGTATTACTATTGCTATCAGGACTGGTTAATATCCAAGAAGATCCCACTTGATTTCAAACATTATTGCTGATGTTCAAATGAAAAGCTATTTAGAAAGCGATGTTTCAATTACAATTAAAAAAAAAAATCCCAAGCCTTTCAAGGTAAGGTTTCATGTCTGCATAGCTAGCTGGAGGCATCAACCTAGTCGCCTGAGGCTGTTGAGCTACTCACACATTGCCCAGAAATTGAGAGTATGTGTTCAGCAAATTACCTTTTATGGTTTAATGTGTATATGAATAATGCAAGAATAAAATGTTAACAGGTTTTGCTTCCTTTTTTTTTTTTTTGCTATCAATTCTCCATCTGTATTTGAATTCCAGAGTGAGAAAGAATCTACCACGCTATACACTGCTCGTGTAATTGTCCTATTTTTACATGGGCACACAAAGGAAAGACCTCAGTCTTAGGAAAGCAACAGGCCATAGCTAGCTATGAAGCACCATCCCAGTTCCACAGATCTTCAACTACTTAATGTTAGGCTCCCTTCCGATTCTGCCAGAAACATGCTAGAAATAGAGCTGCTAGATTAGCCACAAAATATGCTTGAACTATATCAGCTTGCATCTCCCTGCCTGGAGAGATGAATGAGGAGTGATATGACATAGCAGGGCCTTTCTGCAGTGTGCAGTAACTGTATTTGGAGACTATTCACAGGTCTCAGAGGCTACCAAACTGTCTCAGAGAGCCATGGACCATTTTATCTATAGTTCCAGCCAAACATTATTTGGGGACTTATTTTTCGTTGTTTGTTTTTAAGGCCTGAAGACATAAATGTTAATTACCACTAAAAAAACACCAGCTTTATGTATCAGGGGAAACCAGCATAATATAGTTCTCCAGGGATCAGATTCTTCCTCCTATTTACTGCGTTTCTTACAGCAAAGGTTTTCAACCTCCTATGAGAGACAAACAGCACTTAGAGAATATTACAAACAGTTGCATGGGGCATTCTCCAATATGGAACTACAGAGTATTCAATGCCTCTGGAAAAGAAATAGTTTGTGTAAGACAGCATCTCCCATTAATTGCACAATTAGTGTCTCATGCCCTAAGGTGTCTTTCATCATAACTACTTTTCTCAGATTCATCCAGTAAAAGGAAAACAGTGTCCTGCTAGGATGAAAAGGCTCACAATAAAAGCATCTTTATTAAACTCCATGGCAGAGGCAGAGTAGCTCTCTGTCAAAACGAAATACTGATTAGGAAAACTGTCAGCAACTCGATTACATACAGGACAGATTACCCACAAGAGCAGAAAATCTTGCATCCTGCACTCTTGCTCAGGCTTTCCCACATAGCCTTCTGCACACCACATTTATTACAGTCCCACTGAAAACCAGCAATCCAGTATTAACTGAATATTAAGACAGCACTGCAATATTCCTGAGGCACAAGGCCTAGGGCTGCATCTGTAAACTCAACTCGGCTTCTTTGAATGCATACATTATGAGGCAGAATAACCATACAAGACAGCATTAAAATGCTGTCAGGCCAGTATGCCTGTCATAGGTCTCCTTTCCCGGTTCTACAGAAGCACAGAACAGCATACCCTCAATATCTATGACCTAATCTGTCCTATATGCAGGCAGCAGTCAGGAATCCCAAATGCCCATCAATTCCTGTCATTCTGCCATGCCTCAGTAACAATGGACAAAGGAGTTAATCTCTTCTTGCTTTCTAGCCTCTCACACAGGTGTAGAGACAATAGCAGTCATTTTCTTTTAGCTTCTAGTCTGACATGCTCGCTTTACTTTTGTGCTCTGACATTTTAACTCCACGATCTCCATCTGTTCCTCCTCCAGTTCAGCTGTGTGTCCCTGTCCTCTTCCTTACTAGGCTGAAAAGGCTGAAAAATATTTCTGTATTATTAATGTGTCTGACCAAAACACTCAACACCTGCTGCCTTTCTCAGCTCTTAATTTAAATAACTCCCAACTACTAGTCCATTTTCTCCACCAGAAGTTGCACCCTGGCTAAATGAGGATTGATCCAAATTTAACAGGTAAAGGAAAGAAGCAGGTTCCCGCAGATCTGACATTTAAAAACAAATGTAATTCTTTTTTTAAGAATTAGAAATATTTTTGATTAATGCCTTTGTATTTCTTCCACTATCACCTCCTTAACCCTAAAGAGTATTTTTAAATAATTAAGAAAAACATACTGTAGAAGTCAGACCAAAATCATAGAATTATAGAATAGTTAGAGTTGGAAGGAACCTTAAGATCATCTAGTTCCAACCCCCCTGCCATGGGCAGGGACACCTCCCACTAAACCATGCCACCCAAGGCTCTGTCCAACCTGACCCTGAACACCCCCTGGGATGGAGCACACACAACTTCCCTGGGCAACCCATTCCAGTACCTCACTACCCTCACAGTAAAGAACTTCATCTTCATATCCAATCTAAACTTCCCCTGTTTAAGACTGAGCCCATTACCCCTTGTCCTATCACTACAGTCCCTCATGAAGAGTCACTCCCCAGCATCCTTATAGGCCCCCTTCAGATACTGGAAGGCTGCTATGAGGTTTGAGATCTTAACATCCCTAGCCAGGTTTAACTGGGCCTTAGCCTTAGTACCCTCCCTTCAACAGACATCAGGATGGTTGAAATTCCCCATGAGGACAAGGGCTTGCCAGCGTGAGGCTGTTCCTACCTGTGTATAGAGTGCTTCATCCACAGTCCTCTTGATCAGGCGGTCTGCAACAGATCCCCACAGTAATGCCCCCCATTGCCGTTCTCCCTTTGACCCTGACCCACAAACTCTCTGGTAACTGATCACCTGTCCCCAGACAGAGTTCCATAAAATAAGCATGGTGACTTTGCAGCTGAATTCATAACATGGAATCATGAAATGGTTAGGGTTGAAAGAGACCTTCAAGATCCTCTAGCTCCAATCCCACTGCTATGGGCAGGGATGCTTTCCACTAACCAGGTTGCTCAAAGCCCCATCCAACCTGGCCTTGAACACTGCCAGGGAGGGAGCATCCACATGCAGAATAATTATCAAAGCTGAACAGTTTAGCAAAATATCAGTCACAAAGAAAATGAAATTTTGACCTTATCAGTTTATATAAGAGGCAATATCTCTGTTGGCATTAGATCATCTCTTCACTGATCAGCTTTCTACCCTTGGAAAAGTTATGTGAGTGACCCTACCCCTTCAGTTTCTTCATCTGCAGATGCTGTACCCTTTTTCCCTCCTCTCTATTTTATAGCAGTGCAAACTAGAACATCAAGATGTCAAAGGCTCTGGTTACATACAGTTATCCTAAGTTACTTAGCTATCACTGAAGCATAAAAAAGTAGCCTTAAGTTTCCTCTGATGGAAAAGCTGTTAACGCAAAGAACAATAATATTTCCACCCAGAGATACTACATGTAATAGCAGCACAAGACACACAGCAAAGAGCCTGATTCTGTAAGCAAAATGCACTTCCCAACACACCACTAAATATGATATCAAAGCATAAAAAATTGTATCGAAGTGCTAAGCACCAAGGTAGCAAATACCTCCCTCACGCTCAGTACTTCAGCTCTGTATCATCATTTGAGAAAGCCTCAAAACTCAGCACTTGTTAATGGGTTATAAATACCCAGATTCTCAGGGACAGCTAGTTTGCTTTGCATACAAGCTGTTTCTACAAAAGTCCACAAAAATGTATGAACACCTATTCAAATGGCTGGAAAACAACAGCCTACAAAGCTATCTGCCATCTACACAGAGGACAGAAGGAGGTCAAATTCAAACCATTGCAAGAGAAGAAATGGATAAGCATCTGGCAGCACTCTGAGGGAGATGGAAAAGTTTGGTCTAGTGCTACGAAGATAAACAAGCAGCAAGGAAAAACGTGGAGGGGAGGATAAAGATCCTATTGATCTGCTAGTTGACTAACAAGAAGGTGAGGAGGAAAGAAAACAAAAACATAACCTGAAAAGTACAAAATATCTCCAAGAGAGAGGAAGATCATGGCTCTGCACACACAGCTCCAGGAAATGTTGGTTTGTCTCTCTTCACAATGCTCATTTCAATAGTATCCTAGGGTTTTAAAATGCTTTTGTTTGAAAGATATCGCCCAGAGATATACAAAGAAATGACAACTTAGATATTCTTTAAATTCTCAGGACACAGTAATATGACAGAACTCCTCATATTGAAATCAAATGTTGTTTTTTTCAGCATACTACCTATATGCAATCATCCAATTAGGTTTCAGAATATTTGAAAGTTATGTTAAAGGTGCATACAGTTAATAGTGAATTGATTTAAATAAGTGTAATAATGAGCTGAAAACTAACACTTCCTGCTTTTTGCTTAAGAAAAAAGAATATTGCTGACAGAGGTTGCCTCAAGTCATGCATTTGATAGGAAAGAGATTAATGTTAATATATAGAGAGAGCTTTAGAAAAAGCGCCATTTTCTAAACTATATCAAACAGAGGAAAAAGACAAATCCATGAAAATTTCACGAATAATTCTTTGTTGTGAAACTACAAATGTCAGAGTAGGGAAACTAATTTTGGCCCATTATCGAGATTGGAATAAATGTGAATATCACAGTAAACAATGGATAGAACTCTTCCACTGTTAATAACTTTCTGGATCCTCTTTAATGGATCACAAGGACATACTTGCTCTGAAAAATCAAGAAACATAGAATTATAGAATGGTGTGGGTTGGAAAACGTATTCTTCTTTCCCCATTACAGAAAACAATCCTGATTAGTAAGGACTTGTGCTTAGAACCTATCCAGCAAGCAGTCAGGAAGGCAGAAACTGAGTTAACAAATGTCATCAGTTTCAGAATAGAATATTGCAATTAAAAGCAGAAAAGAAAGTCTTTTTCTTCTTATTGCAAACAAATAAGTCTTGAGAAGTTGTTTGTCTTTTTTAAAGCAACCTCTAAGTTCTGCCCAAGCAGAATCTTCCTAAAAGATCAACACTTAATTCAAAAAAATAAGGGTTAAGTCTCTCATACCAATGCCTCCTGCAACATTTTTACACTAGCATATTTAGGTTACGGTAAGATGGAATATACCCAGGTTACAGTAAGAAGGGATGTAACCAAAACCAACTTCTAACAAGGCCAGTTGTGTCTGATAAGTCTATGACAGCTCTTTAACTTCATCCATAAAATAGCGAATAAAGGAGAACCAGGTGATACTTTGGTGATGCAAAATAAATTGCACTTATTCCTGACAAAAAAAAAAAAAAAAAGAAAAAAATAAATCAAAATAAATCGACAGCTCTGTGGTCAGGGAAGAAAGCATAACACGAATATTGTTACCCCTGGCAGTTCTACTGTTGCACCTGAGGTACGCTATTCAATTCAGATAGCAGAATAAGTTAAAATGCTGGTCAATGACAAAGATTGGGACTTTCCTGTTTGCTGCATTAAAGAATTGTGAAATTTATATTTACATGACTGATGAATGAGTTGGAAAAAAGGACTCTATTACACTCATCCCATAGAAGACAAAGGGAAAAACAAAATCAAAAGGTTCTTTAGTCATTCTCAACAAAAGAAAACATTATGAATAAGCCACAAAAATTACAAACACTGAAAGAAACAAGTCAGATGCTTCATCCAGATGGCTACACTGACTAGAATCATGTATCAGAGAACAGGACAAGACATAGGAGGAGCTGACAAAAGAGCACCCCTCCCAAACTGCAGAAGGCATCTGAGCTGGTGAAGCTCTCTGAAGGAAGAACATAACTACAAACTAGATACCACTAAAAATATCTAGCTGCCAGAGTGGGTGAGCCAGTGCAAGATGAAACAGCAACAAATGCTCTCAGTACACCCACATCTAAAGATGCCTAGTAAAACAGAACAATCATTTTCTTTTTGTTGCATGAGAACAGGAACCAGCACACAAATACTTGCTCCCAGCAGTGCAAACGAATTAACCTATTTTATAGCAAATCCTAGCACTAAAGGTACATTATCTTCAGTTATTAAACAAATCAGCCACTCCAGAATCATTTTGACCTCCAAAGGGCTTCTGCACATATAAACTGATCTTTATATAGAAAAATATCCTTTAGCCTGTAGAACTCCTCAATATATTTAGCAGGTTCAGACAGACATTTTTCACCTTGGATTTTGGAGCCACAGTAGAGCAAGAAAAACAAGCATCTTTAAGAAATGCTAGTGGGTACAAAACAAAACACCCCCCTGACAAGAGAGCCATAAGCTTTTAATCTCAGCATTTGAGTGTATTTATTCTGCTGAAAGACAGGGAATGTTAGATATTAAAGAGTCCTGCATAGATGTTTCTGTATTAACTGCACTACACTAGAAGTACAGATAGTAGCATTAACGGTGACCAGGCTTGCTCAGGCACCAGAGACCATGAAATCTCATCAGTTTGCTGCTTTATCTAAAGCAATTAGCTTTGCTGAGAGGCAAAACCTATTAGCTCAGAGTAATGCTGTGCTTACAACATCAAATTGCTTCAAGGCCTCATGCGTTATCTCTGCAGAGAACTGTGATGAGCTGCATGAATATATAAATCTACTCAGGAAGCACTGCATTGTACTATGCTACAAGATTTAGGCTGACCTCAGAGGACAACTCATTCTTACCATTGTAGCTATCTTCAAAATAACCACACACCAAGAGCCCAAAGAAACTAGCAACAAAGAAAAGAATGGAGTTGGCTTTAGACTAAAGAAATGGTAAGGAGCTACACACAGACAATCTCCACAGAAATAATCCTTCTTTGAGTCATCCCTCAGCAAAGCCATACATACATATATACACACATCCACACAACCAATATGCTCAGATTAAGACAGATAAATATTTAAACCTAATGCTCACACATAAGAGCTTGCAGCTTTTTTCTGTGCTCTAAAAATTAACAGAAAAGCATGTGTATATAACTTTCTCCTCTACTCCATGACTCCTACCAGCCAGTGACATTTAGAGGTGACCTAAACAGACTTGATATATTTCTTGTAACTATGAATGCTAGACTATATTAATGATGAGGCTGTTCATTGATTTACTGTAGCTTACTAAAACAGAATGAATGCACTGCATACAAGGTGCCTAGAACAGCAGGGATTCAAGACAGATCTAGAAGAACAGCTTTTAAAGGACAGAAAGAGTAAAAGAAATCAAAAGAGTTCTCACTCCGTTGTCAGCTAGTTGTTAATTCTTCAAATACAATTCAAATTTCACATGCTAAGGTACAACATAGAAAGGTGAGTACATTCTTTCAACTATTTACATTTTTTTTAAACTATTGTTATTCAATTATAAATCATATTAACATTTCCTTAAGTCCTCATTCTGTATTCTCCACAGGCAGGAGTGCCAGTTGGCACTACCTATAAGCTCAGCAGAAGAGACCAGTGAGCATTTCTTGAGCTTTAGGAACCCACACCTGATATGATGCCATATGTTGCTCACAGAACAGTTTTTGAAACACAGTAATAGGTACCTTCCTACAGCCCCAGATTTGGATGAGAAAAGTGTTAGGTGGCTTAGAGTGTTAAATTAATAACTCTTAATTATTGGTCTGAGATTTATTTAAAATATGTGTGTGTGTGTGTGTGTGTGTGTGTGTGTGTGTGTGAGAGAGAGAGACCCTCTTGTCACACCACCCCTCATTTATTTTCCTTGACCTTCAGCTGCTCTGTGATGTTATTCTGAAATTCAGGCATCTTCCTATTTCTGAAGATAGAACATGTGACTTTGGAAGTAAAACCCCAAATAAAAAAAAAACTCCACAACTTAGTGTGATTAGGCAGCTTTCTTTAAATGATACATAAGGCAGGAAGGAAAGCTAGTCAACTATACATTTTGAAAAGCATCACACCTGACCCAATGCCTCAAGCAGGAATCACTTTCCCTCTGATTAAGGTCAATGAACTTATATAGTCAGAAAATAGAAAAAAGAAAGCTTTTTCCATGCAAGAGCCCTGAAAGCATTTTTGCTACTGCTCCAATTATTCTGAGATTAAAAATAAAAGAGCATCTATAGACCACTCCACTCTACGTATACATGGGAATTCACCACCTCTTATCTCCTAAAATTTGTGTTACACGTCTATAGCAGTGTGAAAAATATCTGATCTGGAAGCAAGGCATGCAACTACCATGATACAGGAGACATAGGAGAGCTGACATAATTCCCTCCTGTTGCAGATATTTTTGCTTGCATTTATATTGCATTATTACTGTCTGTCATGAGAATCTGGTTGAGTATTTTATCCAAGCTCTAACACATCTTCAGTTCGTCCCTGAAGAACAATCTTAATAACCCATCCCACAACATCTGTCAGCCACACAGATTGGAACAACCATGCTTTCAACACTCGGCCTTGCAATCACATCTGTTACAAACCAGCTAAACTGAAAGCCATTTCTTGATTTCTGAACAGCACCTTAGGACTTCTCTCATCCTCTTAAGAGAGCTATGTGGGTGCACACGCAGCAGACTACTTATGGCGATGATTAACATCCATTCTCCTGCCTGTTACAAAGTTTTCCTCCCATTGCCCCTCTCCTACATGAGAAACTAATAAAAGGTTTCCTAAGCAATCTCTCAGTATAACCTACGATGATGAAACATACACAGGAGCATGTAATTTATTCACACCAAGTTTATGTACACAGAAATCCTGAATGCAAAATTACACACCTGCAATACAACGCAAACAAACTATCCTTCTACACAGGGAACACCTAGGTAAGTATAGTAATTTACTGTAACAAGTTTTTTGCTGCTGTTTGAATGCAAATTGTACTATGAGAGATTTCAGGAGTAGATGCAGTGGATGCTCCCACGTCCACCCACCCCAGGAGTTAAGTTAATAAGGAAATCAAAAATAAGATGCAGGACTGAAGTGTGTCATGGGATACTTAGCCCTGACAGGAAGCCTAATCAATGGCAAATATGAGCATAAGCAATCCCACCTAATAAGGAGGCATCACGGTAGCATTTCCAGCACAAAAATTATTTTTTGCCCATTTCTTTTTCACTTCTTTCTCATCAGAAGACAAGACTGTCTTCAGATATCTTTCCTGACTAAAAATCAGTTCAAAGTTTTCTAGGAAGAAAAAAAATAAAGAAAAAGATCAAAGAAACTTTTCCAAGAGTGCTGCTATTTTATAGTGAGCCCCACTGTTGGCACTGAAATCTTACACCAACCAGATAAGCCATTGGCCCTAGAGGTCAAAACAACCCTACAAGACCCCCTCAGAAGGTAGGGAGGGAGCTGGATGTGCTCAGCCTGTGCTGACCTTTATGCAGACTTATCAGCAATTAAAGTACTCAAATTAGCTACATCATACTGCACTGCTTCCCCAGCATTAGCCACATCCTAGAAAACCCAGATTCAATCATGTTAAGGCACCAAGGACCATTTCACTAAGCAATATTGATGAATTACATCTTCACACCACTGTGTTTTTAGGGAACCGTTACAATCCCATCCACATATTGTGTTGGTCTGCCCTTATGCAGACTCTTAGAATTAGGAGCATTTTCCGTTTTTACCAGATACCATAAACTTGCCAAAGAGTTAGGGGAAGTCTGCTAGTACACTCAGGGTTTCTTCAGCACTAGTACATCTTTATCCATCAAACAACTCTGACACCAATTTCTGCACATGAACAAGCCTTAAATAAGCAGCTTCTCTGGTCTATCATCACCTTTTCTTCCATTTCTGTGTGACTCCTCTTGCCCATCAAACAGTAAGAATTTGCTAGAGACATTTCTTCAGATGGGCTCAATATCCAGAACAGAACAGAGCAGTGGGAAAAGCACATGTATAACAATGTTTCGCAAAGCCTGCCAAATTCTAGTTTATGGAAGAACTTACCAGAAATTCATTGGAGTCATATGAATCACAGAGGATTTCACTAGGAAAAGCAATGAAATTAGTGGGTTTGGTTTTTTTTTAATCTTTCAGTCTATGCCTGAGAAGGAACCATGCCAACTGGAGACATGTTACACAAACTTGATAAATATTGTAACAATTGGGTTTGCATACATCTGATTACTTATGGTATCTCCTTGCCTGTGGGTACAGAAGACGCAGCAGAGGATAAACAATAGCTTATTTACCTCTTTGCACCTCTCTATCCTTTTCTCTCTCTTTCAAGGGCTGCTGAGCTCCTGCCCCAGATGTAATGCCAGCATGGTTCCACGCATCACACAAAGAAAGGGGGTGCAGACAGTGTTTTGCAGCAGCAACATCAGGGCTCCCTGCTCGCATCTCTCCCACAGGCTATGAATGCATCAGTCCTCTAACCTACTTTGCTTTCATTGCTCTGGCAGCTTATCAGCTGCTTTGCTCCCAGCAGACATTAGAACAACACAAGACTTGTTGAGTATTCAGAGAATCACAAAAAAAGGCCTGGGAGCTTGCCCAAGCCTATCCTACTGTCTCAGGGAAGATCAACGAGACACAAACCATTCATGACAGATTTGCCTCACCTGTTCTTACCAGCCTCCAATAAGGCACTCACAGCTTTCTTAGGCAACCTAATCTAACACTGCGTTATCTTTCTGGCTATTTTTCTCACCTAACACCACAGAAATCACTTATGTGGTTCAGAAATAACTTAGTATTGTTCCATTACTTCTTGTCTTGGCCACCACAGCCATAGAAAACAGACTGTGTTTTTCTTCTTTCTCACTGTCTTTTCCATATTCCAGCCTTCTGACTTTTTGTCCTGAGAGCAAAAATCAATCAGGCCCCCCTCGCTGGTCATGCTCTGGATTCATCATATTTGAATTCAGGCTCAGAATCCTAGACAGGACAGCACACTATATAGAACATAAAGCAATGCTGACTGTTGAGATTACTATTCCTGTGTTACATACACCCCCCATCTATGTCTTGCTTGCACCAGTATGATTATCATGTTTTGGCAGCAGTCATGAAGGCATACCCTTTTTTCAAAAGAGGCCTGAGGTTCTCTCATGGGAAATCAAAGCATGTTAGAGGATAGGCTACATGTTTTATCACCAAAGTTCAGAGACTGAGCAAGCAGATTTTAAACTTACAAAAAAGGAACATTTTGTTTTGAACATGGTTAGGATAACTGATTACTAACAACTTCTTGTTCTTCAGCAGCTGGAAATAGAGCCAGCATGCTGAGCACCTTAACCTAACAGTTAAGATTCCAGTCTGGAGCCTCACTATACAAACCGAACATATTTGTGATGCTTCTATTGTTGCTTTTAAAAATGGACAAAACAGCATAGTTGCATAAGCCCAGTGCCAAGTTCCATGCTATGACCACATCTTCTGAAGCATGGTCAAAATCTGTGAAGTAGCAGTGTACAAACAACTCCCTGTTTCTTAGCTTCTCCAAGAGCACATGCCACCTTGCATAACAATTGTTGTGAGAAGTGAAGCAGCAAGTAGAATATAAGGCACCTTAAATCATAACAGAAGGAACTGCAGCAGAAGGAGACCATTTATCACTCCTGGTGCACAGATCAAGATTATTTACTGGGGTAAACAGAGAGCCTGCTGAATGTTTTGCCCATTCTGTACCTCCTGATCCACAGCACTGCAGGGCAGCAGTGACTGAAACCATCTCAACAGAGGCTTAAGTCATAAAAACAATAAAGAAGTCTGGCTGAATGGTTTATTTACAGAACTGTAACACCTCCACTTGCAGTGCCTCCCTCAGCCAAGCAGAAGGGCTTCCATTATGCCTTTTGTTTCAACTACCCTTTCAGCCTTCATAAGGCAGAGTCTCATCGCTGCCCCCGGTAGGCTGGGATTCCAGCCTCCTCTCCTCATTCCCCTATTCTCATCACCCCAAGGGCTCCTCAGGCTTCCCCCTCTTTTCCCAGGGCTACATTTACCATAAGCACCTGCTTCCTCCAGCTGAATCCTCAGTGGTTTCAGAGACAACTGATGAGCCCCAGGCAAGGCTCTGGCCAACTCTTTCACCTACACTTTTAATCTTAAGGGTGTCAGCCACTGAATTACCAACCACTTTCCTCCAGCCTTCTGCAAATCCTTTCCAAGACCAGAATGGACAAATGGATCAAAACCATTTTACCAGGAAAACAATATTACCCGCATTGGCAAAACACATTTGATAAACTACTTATGCCCACCTAAGGATTTCTGGCTTCAGAACTGGAATAGTTCAATTGTGTAATACCTTTTCCCCCAAATTTAAGGGCCAGTTCTGCTCAAAAGATCATTTATAAAGGCTTATCCTATAAGCTGGGAAGATCACAAAGAAGAAAATATTAGAGGACCAAGAGCATATACAGCATCTAGAGCTTGTTTGGGTATGTCTCTCCAGTTTCTAGAAGATCCTGTATTAGGACTCTCCCATGGCACTCTAGAGGTCAGGCTCATTTCCCAAATGCATAAGCCCTAAACCACGTTTCCTGTCTGTCTGGAAGAACAGCAAAACGCACAGTTAAGTTCAGGCGCACTGCATTTCCACAGGTCCATTAAGCAAAACTGAATGTGTACAGATCTTTTAATAAAGGACACACAGGAAAAATTTACCTTTGAAGTGCTTTTCTGTAACCTCAAAAATTGCATAGAAATAGGAGTTCACTGTTCTGCCCCCAAACTTGAGAGAGCAACTGACTTGTCCAGAATCCAACATACTTACCAGCCAGCAACCTCTGCACATACATCACCCCCCAATACTTTCAAGTGTCTTTTGCTTTTTCATTTCCTGTCCTTAACTACTGGTGTTCATTATAAATGAGCCATTATGGTTTACTCTGAAAGCTACTAGGTATCAGCGCTACCCGTGAAGCGCCTTCATACATTACTATTCATTACATACTACTATGCACTGCCATTTACTCTAAAGATAAGGCATCCGCTAACTATGATCCAAATTCCTGTGTATAAACACTGCTGGCCTTTGGGGTGCATGTGACATGCACACATATGCATGTGTGTGCATGTCTACATATGTATTACACGGGCAGATACACATACACAATCTATGTCATGCAACTAAACAGGTAAAAGATAGAAAAATATGTTGAGGAAAAGTATCAGCTCTTTGAAACACAGAGCTAATACCACAATTAACGGAATTAATATTAGGCTGTAACTAACACAGGTAACCAAAGGGTTAAACTCCGCTAATAAACCACTGAAACATGAATGTGAACTCTTGTCATACTAAACAGCCTATGACACCTACATGAAATCCCAAGCAAAGGGCACTGCATCAGCTTTAACACAACTTCCTGATTTCTGTCTGTTTCCACTGAAATGGCTGTCAAGCAAACTCCCTACCGGGTGGAGCTTGAAAGACCGGTAGGAAGCCCGGCCCACAGTCCACGGCTTCCCGTAGTCAACAAGCTTGGAAACCTTGTACAGAGACAGTTCTTAGTTATTTCAGCAGCTGCTGCTGTATATACTATTACAGACCTAGAATTAAACTACGCTTTAAAAATACTTACAGGGGGATGGAATTGGGAAAAAGCCTTCTCAGGCAGTGAAAGAAATGTGCTGCACTGAAGGAAGCATTTGCTCAGGAACAAGCCAACACACACATTCTGCCTGCTCTCTCAGTAGAGTTATGATTTGCGGATATAGGGTTTGAAAATGGACCTTTTAGTTTTCACCTATTCTTAGTTCACCTGTACAGCAACTGCATTCACTGGCTTTTATTTCGCAATGGGAGAGGAAAAGTTGACAGTACTTATTTTCCTACACTGTAGATGCCTAAAAATACCAAAATAAACAGCCAGACTGAGCTTTAATGGAGCTAAAGTAGATTCAGATTTAAATTTCAAATTATGTTTTATGTTGAATCCTTCGTAAGTTTCTCACTGCAGGGAAACTTTTTACATGAGAAACACTTTAGAGAAGAGGTTTTCAGTACCTGTGCTAGAAGTAAATGATACATAAGAGACAGAGAAGTGGGGATCCAAACAAAAAACATATTGCAGACATCAAAGAGATGTTTGAATTGCTCAGTTTGGATTGCTGTATGACGATCAAGATTTCAAGTCACTCAAAAGTTAATTCCAATGTCTAATTTAACCTTATGAAAAAAGATGTAGTAAAGCACTTAAAGATACTAAACTTCGTAAGGAGGGCTTCCAATAATTTTGATTTAACAGAAAAGGGATTTATAGTATGCCCTCTGGACCTCTAAATCAACACACCCCTCTGAGTTTTTAGCAAGTGAAATAAGGAAACATAAAATGGGAAAAAGAAATGGTAAATCCTAATAGACATCTTTCACAAATTTTGCTTCCTGGACCTCACCACTGTCCATCACACAAGTGACAGGCACAGTTTTGATTTTAACACATCCTTATAAATGAAGATAAATCATGAGCAAAAGGCAGTGTCAACATTGTTATAACGTGGGTCAGATTTCAGTGATCTTTTCAATTACTTTTTAGTAAACGTTTCTCAGTAACTGGAAAGAATGGTGGCTTTAAGGTCAGCTGTAATTGGGCTTTTAAGGTCAGTTCAACTCCTCTAGAATTAATACTAATTTTCATCCTCTGAAGAAATCTTCAGGAAGAAAGCCATTTCCAAACACTTAAGTATATTTATTACTCTCATTTCCCCTCTAATTATGCAGACTACTGACTAGAATAAACCAATTCACAGCATATTCTAATAAGGGTGCTGTTATTGGCAACCCATTTCAACTGAAGAACCTACGCTGGCAGCTTGCCCGCAGATGGCAGTGAGCAAGCATAAAAGCCAGAAGATTGCTGCTGTCACTTTTCTAGCACAAGGGCACAGTCTATGAAACGTACTAGCCTCAGCATGCACAGCATAAGATCCAAATCTGTGTGCAACCTGTGGTCAACACATGGCTTGCCAGACATATGTGTGATCCTCTAATTCATTAAACACAGTAAATGCTAACAATGAATCACAGAATCATAGAATTGTTTCAGTTGAAAAAAGACCTTTAAGATCATTGAGACCAATCATTAACCTAACACTACCAAGTCCACCACTAAACCATGTCCCTAAATACCACAGCTGCATGTCTTTTAAATCTCTCCAGGGATGGTGACTCACATCCTTGTAGTCCTCCCAAGTTGCCTATCCCTTCCCTCCAGTAGTCATACACTCTCCTTTTTCTCTCCCCTCAGTTCCAGCCAGAAAGAGCATCCAGTTCTTGTCTGCTGCAAGAGGTAGGTGGGCCTTTCTGCTTGGTTGGTTTTCAAGTCTCAGAAGGTTCAGTATATTACAGGGGGAAATGAACTTCAGTGGTCTGATTTGTGTTTGTAGGAAAACAATTATTAGGCAGCTCAATTCAGAAAAAGTGGACCAAATTCAATTTAGGTGGGATTTGCTGCTTGAGGTAATTATCCCTTCAAGAGCTGAACTGCTGTGCATTCAAAGGAACCTAGCAGTGAACTGAGAAAGACAAGTCCACATTCATTTACTAGAATGACTCAAGACTTCAGGTCAGTGACACCTGAAGATAAAGCAAACAAAACTGCATAAATACCTGGCACGTTTCAACAGGGTCTTAGAGCCTAAAAGTTTTTGCCAGTTACACACTAAGCATCATACATGCCTAAGTCAGCAGGGTAAACAGTTAAATAATTCGTGCTAGCATAAGCAGTGTCGGTTGCCTGCTCCATTACACAACTGAAAAGAGGCAGGATGGACACTTTTAAATACACATTATAATTCTGGAATTCAACCTCAAACAAATCATGGAAATGGAAAACAACTTCAAAACTAAATCTCAGAGGAAGTGTTCCTGGCAAAAATTATTTCTACTATACATCATGACAATACAACCAGAGAAAAGTAAGTGAAAGCCTACAACTTGTTTGTTCCTGTATGTGGTACAAGAGGGAAACAAAGATACTGCACATTTAATTTACATTCCCCTTTGGAAATGATCTTTTGAGAATGCGTTAATAGGATCTCTTCCTAGTCAAGGCAGGCTATCTAGTATTTTATGCACAATTAACACATTCTAAAAGCCAGGTGGTTCCAACAGGACTTGCAAAAATTTAAGTCTGGAATACTTCCTGTTGCAGTGTTTCCAACTAATGTGTTAAAGTGCCATAAACAAAAATAGAGCGTCCACGAACAGCAGCGTTATAAGGTAACTGAAAAACAAAACAACAGAGATTCAGAGGTTTTAAAGTTGGAAATGGACTGTTACTATCCTCTCACCTTACTCATGCACCGTTACATGACATAACTCAAGGTACTAAATAACCTCCAGTTTGAAGACACGATCACAAAGACAATATACATTTTTACTACAATTAAAGCAGCAAACATCCACAGAATTTACTAAATTATAAATAAAAGCTACAATTCATTGGAAATAAAATAAAATAACACGGGGTGTATAAGCCATTAAGAAAGCTGCCTCCTTAAACTAATGGATCTCATTAAAGACCATCAAAACCAGTGAAGTGGAAAGCAAGGCAAGAGCTGATGAAAATGGAATAATAAATCCAGAGTAAAGACTGAGAGCAGACACCCAGCTCCAATACAATCAGTGTTTTGGAACAAAAATGGCAAAAGGATGGAGAAATCAGTTCAGAAAATAATAACAGAAGCAAATTCTACGCTGGTCCCCATTTAGTCACAAACATTACATGCAAGCTGTGGACTCACCATGCAGCCTACATGTGGCTCTGGTGATTTGCTGCCATCTAGAAACAGAGCTTCATCTATGTGATGACTAGTTGGTTGGTCAAAGACTTTGATTTCCAAGCAAAATAGTTTAACTCCTTATTAGTGCTAACATCTTCTGTCAAAAAAGTTGAAGTGGTCTGCATATTAAAAAAATCCAGCCAAATGAATTGAGGCATGAAATTAAATTAAACCAACTGTTAGTTGTTTTATAATATATACCTATTTTTCCTAACATTCATTTGCTTATGTACACCTTGCAACCACTGTTCTTCATTGCACCTCATATTTCAGAGGATATTGAGCATCTCTACTCAGCTTGTTCTGGGTGCTAACTCCTGAACTATTAATCAGCTAAGTATTTTTAAAGTGAACACAACTTATTTCTTAGATAACCACCATCATCCATAGAAAATTAAGAAAGGGATTTCTTCTTAGAAAATTGCTCCAAAACCTCCCCCCACCCCTAAAGTCACAAGATAAGTGAATGCAAGTGAATAAGCCAATGGGTAGCACTCTTACTTTTTAATTCAAAGCAAAGCACAGATTGAACATTAGCAGGGGGGTTCAGCACAGCACAAAAGTAGTAACTTTGTACTTTCAGGACTGGCAAACTGAAGTTAATTTTCTCCCCTAACTAACATGCCCTGCTTTGTAACATGGGTCTTATTAATGGAAGTAGTTGGCTTTGGTCTCTATTGCCAAAGCAGAAGAATTCCAGTGCAACATTTTTCTCATTCCTGGTGTTTTCTGGATGTTATAAACAGGCTTTTAATGTTTATGAAGCAATGAAGAACAACATCACCCAGAGACAGGACTGTGACATAAATCAACCCCAATTTATAATTTAGAAGCCAGGCTGTTCCAAATCAGAAATTTTCTCTGCTCTTGTCACAGCTATGAGAGTCCTACAAGCACAGCACTTCACTCTGCTAAGCCTTTTGTTAACCCATCCTTACTGGGAGGAAATGGTGAGCCTCCTCAGGAAAAAAAAATAGTATTTTGGGGAAGTAATTCAGCTTCTCCTGAGGCAGAAAGAAGGACTGAATCATTCTAACACAGACAGCTAAAAGGCACAGAAGTATGAGCTATTTCCAAGCCACACTTTATAGTGAGAGGAGACAAAAAAAGCACGTGAAGAAAAGTCATTTCATCCCCGAACTGGTTTCTTAAGCAAATCAGAGGAACACCTCTCTAGAGGTGCCAGTTTCTCTGCAATGACAGTAAATAGAGGCTAGGGCAGCTAGTCACTTAGCTGAAAATTACACACCTGCATCTATCTGAAGTCAGAAGGTAGAATACCACTTTAAGTGTCTGAAAGAAAGCCATAAAAATTTTGAGAACTACCACTGATTCACATTACTTTGGAAAGAAGATCAGACAGTGGTAGCACCACCCAGAATCAAAGAGCCTGCATAGAAGGCTTCTTCCTGCAAGTGCTGCTACTTCACAGCATCTCAGACATTTCCATAACTATTATTTCCAACTCTTCTTTGAGGTCCCCCCTATGAGGAAAGCAGCCAGTTGTTCAAAACAAATGCTATCCAGTCTACCATGCAGCAAATCCGTTTTATAAGGCAATTCCTTTCAAAATATGTTTATATAAAGCGCTTCAGAGTCCAGGGGAAGGAGCAAAAATGCTGAAAGCATTCAAGCAATAGCTGGTACATTTAAATAGAAAGTTCAACCATTAGGGAAACTGATCTTTATCACTAAATTATTTACTCCTATTCACTAAAGGTATTCACAAGTCCAAGTACTGTTTAGTCTCAAAGGGAAGACTTGTAGGAACCTGATCTCTTCCTATGAGGAGGTGACACACCTGGCTGATGAGGGAAAGACTGTGGACATTGTCTATTCGGACTTCCATAAAGCATTTGACATTGTCTCTCACAGCATTCTCTTGGAGAAATTGGCTGCTCATGGCCTGAATAGGAGGATTCTTTGCTGATTGTGAACTGGCTGTATGGCAGAACTCAAAGAGCGGTAGTAAATGGCGTCATATCTAGTTGGCTACCAGTCAATAGCGGTGTTCTTCCAGGCTTGGTGTTAGGGCCAGTGTTGTTTAATATCTTCGGTTATGATCTGAATGAGGGGATCGAGTGCACACTCAGTAAGTTTGCAGATGACACCAAGTTGCACAGGAGTGTTGATCTGCTGAAGGATAGGAAGGCTCTGCAGAGGGATCTGGACAGGCTGTATCAATGGGCTGTGGCCAATGGTATGAGGCTTCAACAAGGCAAAGTGCTGGGTCCTGTACTTGGGCCACAACAACCCCATGCAAAGCTAAAGGCTTGGGGAAGAGTGGCTGGAAAGCTGCTTGGTGGAAAAGGACCTAGGGGTGCTGAATGATGGAGCTGAACACGGGTCAGCTTGTGCCCAGGCAGCCAAGAAGGCCAACAGCATCCTGGCCTGTATCTGCAACAGTGTGGCAGCAGGGCCAGGGCAGTGATCATGCCCCTGTAATCAGTACTGGTGAGGCTGCACCCCAAATCCTGTGTTCAGTTCTGGGCTTCTCACTAAAGGAGAGATATTGAGGTGCTGGAGCGGGGCCAGAGAAGGGCAATGAAGCTCGTGAAGGGTCTGCAGCACAAGTGTGATGAGGAACAGCTGAAGGAACTGGGATTGTTTAGTCTGGAGAAGGCTCAGGGGCACCTTATCACTCTCTACAACTGCCTGAAAGTAGGTTGTAGTGAGGTGAGGGTTGGTCTCTCTTCCTGTCATGGGTTCAGCAGCAGCAGTCATTTTTCTCCTACTTGGTAGCTGGTGCAGCACTGCGTTTTTGATTTTTGGGCCTTGGAGCTGTGCTGATAACAGCAGTGTTTTCAGTTACTGCTGGGTAATGTTTTGGT
>JARCZZ010045762.1:0-27594 GCA_030323915.1 Brotogeris chrysoptera | reverse complement strand
GACAGGCTGAGAAAGTTGAGGCTGTTCAGCCTGGAGAAGAGAAGGCTGCGTGGAGACCTCATAGCAGCCTTCCAGTACCTGAAGTTTAGATTGGATATGAGGAAGAAACTCTTTACTGTGAGGGTGGTGAGGCACTGGCATGGGTTGCCCAGGGAAATTGCGAATGCTCCATCCGTGGCAGTGTTCAAGGCCAGGTTGGACAGAGCCTTGGGATGCATGGTTTAGTGTGAGGTGTCCCTGCCCATGGCAGGGGGGGTAGAACAAGATTATCTGAAGGTCCTTTCCAACCCTAACCTATGATTCTGTGATTCTATGATTATGTAAAATCTGAATACTCAGAAGTCGTGATAGTGGAATGAAACAAAATGTATTGTAGACATTAAATTGTTGTAACAGTTGAATGATATGTCTAATTCCATTATCAGAGGATGTGTTTACTCAGTGGACGCAAGGGCAGTGCTCGGATGGTTACCAGGCAACCTGGCTACGAGAACCTGGGTGCAGGAGGAGAAGTGAGGAGGAAGGGAAAAATACAATTTTTTTTTCCTTTCGCATTGTTCTGGCTGATCCCTGTTATAACTCTACCTAAGTTCATGTTGTACACAGCAATTAGTTTTGGTTAGTATTGGAAAAATAAGTTCACATTTAAGAAGCACCTGTAAAAGGTTCTAATTTGCCTAGCTAATAGCAAATAGTGATCTAAATAGCTGACAGACAACATTTTTGAATATGTAACAGTGTTACTATATTGTATATAATATATACGGTATAATATTTCATGCACATAATAGCAGTTAAATGCACCTTATTTTCACAGTAGCCAGATCAAATATATGAGGTGGCAAGTACCCTTGAAGAAAGGCAACAGTTAACAATATACTTCACTGAGAAATACTTCAATTTATATAGTTAAAATTAATTTTTGATCAAATAGTACATTATAGAGCCTATGTTACTTACAGAGCACCTGGAGTCCAAAGAGTTGGAAGAAGAATGGAGAAGGAATTACTAAATTACCTATAAATACCATTATATATACCTGAATCCTTCATACCACTATAAATAAGAAATTCTAGTCTCAGTAACATCATCAATATTTCCAAGCAATGGGCAATGCTAAAAATACACTAATTTTACTCCATGAGCTAAATAATTCACTTTTTCCTATGCACACTTCCTCACTGCAGCAGCATCCATACAGAGTGACCACAGAGAAGACAAAATGACTTGTAAAAATTGAGTAATTTTTTTTTAAGGACTAAATTTGGTGTACTAACAGTCACTGAAAATCTGGGAAAATGCATGAGAAGATCATGCAATCTGTTTGGAGTGGAGACCATCTGTGTTATATATATCTCAGCATAATTCTTTGATTCAAATGTATTGAAGCAATAGTGAAGATCAGAGTTGCTATCTCTAAGGTAGAGTGAACATGTAAATATTTGAGGTGAGTGATTGAGGTACAAAGAGAAAATTGCATTCTAGTGAATGCAACAGTCTATACAGCGTACCTGATACAAGATTAGATACACTTATTAAACTTGTAAGACCTTTTCCTGAGTCATGGTCGGGCAACTGAGAGCACTTCTGGTTTTTTTTCCTCTCTCTTTTAGATAGAACAACTTGAGATTTAATGGGATGAGAAAAAAGTAGGTTTAAAATCTATAAAAAATATAACTAGTTAAAAAAGCTGTCAATCTCGTTTTCAGTAATGCTGACAGCCTCCAGCATTCATTTAATATCCCTCATTTTTACAAATGATCAAACCCTGTCTTAAGCTTCATGCCCAAGAGCTGGTTCAGTCTAAAGCAACAACCTCATTTCTCTGTTTTTCCTTTCTTCATAGCTTTTTCTGGGAAATTTGGAAATCCAGTACAACAGCTTGCACCTCACAGAACCTATCACACCTACCTAAACAACAGGAATGCCATGGATCACATCTAGCGGATGTGCCAAGTACTATGACTAAACTGACCAAGTCAATTAGGTGTTTTGAATTATTTATGCAGCTCTAATGATGCCATATATCCATATCTGAATCCTTCTCTAAGATACCTAAACTGTGTGAAGTAGCACCTCTGTTGTTATCCTGCTGAGTGTTTTTTGTTCATATATCAAAACACAACCTTGGCAATCTGACTTCAGGGTAGCAAAGAACAGAAAATTACTTGATTCTTAGTGAAGAGAATTCTTACTGAAGAAAGAGAGTAAATATAAAGTAAATTTCTGTTAAATCTAGCCAGGAAAAAAAATAATAAAAAACTTACCCTGTGACCACTAAAATGTCATCTGATTAAAGGCAGCATCCAGCACAAGAGATAAGTAACCATAAGGTGAGCTTTTTGGCAAGAAAACCCATGAGCTGTTCAGGAGTTTTTAGCTAGGTATACATTAAGGGCATTTGTCTGAGAAGCCATGGTATGTTACCCCAGTTCTGCAGCAGCAGTGGTATGGAGGGGCAGAGGTCCAGGTTACATGGTGTGTGCACACTATACATATTTCATTACCAAAAAAAAATGTATTTAACATCTCTGGTGTTTGCAAAGGAATCTGTAGCAATGCTCTTTCCCATTTGCAACCCTTTGGCTGTGAGGCCTTCTAGACACCAGAGAAACTTTATGATAGTTTTCAATTAAGTCTGGTTCTGCAAGGACCAGTGTTCTAGAGAGGACCTATCCCACTTTACTCCCTTGCAGAATAAATACAGGAAGGGGAAGGTTTGGCATCCACCAACCCGAATAGTCTAAACCAAAAGCCATAAAACAATTCAGCAAAGAATGTCTAATTACTTTGCACAGCTTACTAGCACTCCTGCTCTAACTTGGAATATGTAAGTGTATGCTTACAACGTGCTGTTCTTTCTAAAACCATGTCAGTTTTTACATGCAACAGACTCACAAGGGGACTGCCTGCCAAGCATGTTGGACCATCCTTGTACTGCAGTTGTTTGCAGGCACAGCAAATTGCAGTCTTAGATGCCATATTATTGGATAGATTCTACTTTAGTGAAAGGCTTGAAAGTAAACCTCTTACAGACAGTACAATAGTTCTAAAGCAAGTCGAAAGTATTGCTTTGCACTGTGTAGTACTACATTCCCGTAGCTATTGGTCATAACAGGATGCGTGACTTGAGATAATGTTACTGTTAAAAGTACACTTATGAAGCACTCCATCAGTTTTATATGCATCTAAGGCTACCAGCAGGCATTGAGAACATTTGTGCTTCTCAGAGGGATTGCTTCAATTTGTGCTGCAAAACCCATCAAGTTTTCAGTCAAACTTGTTAGTCATGTTATGTTAGGCCTATTTTTATAAAATAGATGACCTGGATATTTATTTATCCTCTTGAGACTTCTACTGCCATTGAGCCACCTCTTATCAGCATTGATCTTAATTCTGATTCTGTTCAGATGGGCAGAATTCCTCTTTAACTTGTTTCAGCCTATAGAACTGTATTTTATGTATCATGATTAACGACCTAACCCTAGGCTATCAATTTTTTGCCTTTGAATTGGAAAGTAGAGGTCTTACCTAGGATGGGGAAGGGAAGCAGAGAGGCAACTTGGCGTTCACTTACCATGAAGTGTAGTATTAAAATAAACCATTTTGCTGAGGTAAACATGACTGTACAGTTTTATACAAATTTACTAAATGGTTATAAAAACCAGAATTAACTAAAAGGACACCTTTGTTTGCATTTGGTTCTAGGATTCCAAATGCTAATGATGAACAGATCGCAGAAACCATTCGGGCAAGTAATGGACCTGAACTAGTCTCCCGTAACTGGTTAGTTTTCTGACAAGACAGGAAGTGGAACAGCATCTTTTCCTTGCTTCCTTAGGCAAGATCTGAGCTGAGGATGTCTTAAACACCAAAACTGAGAAAAGAGCTAGCTGGTAAATGAAAGATACAGAATTAGCTAACTTAAATCACAACAACACAAGCACCCACCCCCAGCATCAGCTGCAAGTACAAGGAAGTTGATCTCAGTTTTGGGTTTAGGCAGAAGAACTTGCAGTAAACTAATCCCCAACTCCCAGACCCAGACAGCTGATCCTGTGTGCCATACAATACTGAGTCTATGCAGAGAAAAAAACCCCACCATAATCAACAGTTTTCATAAAGAATAGAAAATTTATGTTTTGCTAGGGGGGAGAAACAGGGGAGGGAAAGGAAGGGAAAAAACCTCCAAAACAAAACAAAGTCCACCAAAAAAACCAACCCACAACTGAGGGGTTTTTGCAATGAGACAGTATCCATTACCTCAGTTTTTCATGTCTGAGGGACCTAATTCAAAGCTCACTGAATTCATTTGGAAAGAAAAAAAATCTCACCACAGTGAGATTTAAAAGGCAAAAGTAACATAGGGGGTAGGATGTGTGTTTAGGGTAAGGAGCAAATACCATATCATAAAGATTTGACTAATTTCCCGTTCTCATTTCTTCATGTTTCTTGCATGCCAAGCAGTTATATTGCTTATAGATAGTGTAGAGTTTATGCTTCCACCAGGCACCCGCATTTAACTACTATTATTAATAGGAATATCAATAATAGTTACACAGCAGTGGGAAAATGCGGTTCAGTCAGCATTTTGCTATAGAGGTATATTAAAATGCCTGCTGTGTGCCTCTCTGTCACGTGAAGTAATCAGTGAAAAATTGTATCTAGACTGCACATAGGATTACCAAGGAGGATTGATGGGAGCCTCATGTTTTGAATTTTGAGGATTATACTAGAAATGGTCTGTCTTTTACCCAAAGCCGTATTTAGAGCTTTCAAACCTAAATCTGGATGTCATTAGCAAGGTCCAAAATAAAGTTTTTAGAGCTCACAGATAGTTTTTAGAACTCTCACTTCTCACACAAAATACTTAGTAAGTATTACGGATAGGATAGGAGAAGAGGGAACCTCCCTGGTCACCAATCTGAACGTGATAGAACCTGTTCTGAATGGCACAAGCTACCCTTCTCTCAGGAACAGCCTTCTCTGAAAAAGCAAACTCAGCATTTAAATGAGATTTATGCCAATATCCTTGCGATTATAACAGAAATCAATCCCTGTTGTGACTTTCTGATGCAAGTTATAACACAGGCTTGAACAAAACTGATGAGGTGGAGTTTTTGTATGTGGTTGCGTGGTTGTTTTCTTTTTGTAGGAACTTTTTTTCTGGACTGTACAAATCAGTAATTTAAATGCAGCTGCTCATTCAATACTTTAGCTGTACTAATCTGTACTGACTTGCACCCCATTCTTTGATTTGCAGATTAAACCAATAATTCTGTACTACATGAGTCCAAGATACTGTAGAGAAAGTCAGACTTTCAGGCCCCGTGTGAATTACACTGCTCTCTGTATCTTGGAGGAAATATCCCAGACGCTGTTGTGTACAAGTTACCTATGATCATTATTAAAAAGAAAAGAAGTGAAAGGCCCAACTGAAACCAGAATTAAATTTTTTTAAAAAAAAAGGTAACTTATGTCACCTACATGACGATTTAATTGTAATTTGGGTCTATATTTAGCTGAGTGATAGCCCCACTGATTTAAGATCTGCTGCAACTCAGCAGTGGAAGGCATGGCAGTACTAAGCTGAGAACTGAAGAGTCAATGCTGTTGATTAGCAACATAAAAGACAGTTCATTTCAGAATTCAAAGAAAAAACAATTTTTTGCATTTTACCCTATAGACAGTGCCAAGGCACTGGGCCCCTCATGCCTGTTTTTTGATTTTTCAGAGGTGCACTAAGCCAGATAAATGAAACAAACAGGAAAGCTTTCGTCTTGTGGTTAAAAAGCACAGCTAGAAATGCAGCTCAATTCTAGAAACCCCATTTGCTGAAATACTAACCAGGCAAATGAGCCTATTCTAAAATGCAGCAGAGATTGAACCAGCACGTGACAAAGGGAACCTTCACTCCAGATCCAGTCTAGTGCTTATCTTGTCTCTAACAGAAACATTTTTCACAGTTGCGGTGGAATTCCGTAGATGGATGCTGGAACATTCTCTAATCTATATACAATATATCATACTGTTGTCGTACAGTAGCAATGCAACAAGTTCACCATGTTTAATCCAACCAACTCTTTTTTTTTTTCTCCTTACCATCTTTAAAGGGAGGTCCAATCCAGAACCGAAAATCCAAGCGTTGCCTGGAATTGCAGGAAAACAATGAAAATGAATTTGGATTTCAACTCGTCCTTCAGAAGTGCACTGGACAACGCTGGTCTATAACAAATGTCCTGAAAAGCTTGTCATCATAGCAGACTAAATTTTTTACCGATTTCTTTTTGCTACTGTGTAGCAAATACTGCATTGTTGCCTGCTGTACTGTATTCCTCTTGCCCCTCTACACCCACCCACCCACCCCCCCACCCCGGTTTCTTTTCTCCTCTCTTTTGTCCATTTGATTTTATTTTGTGAGTGTGTGGAAATTGGGTTTGTGGGCTGAAAATAAGATGGTTTTTATTTCACAATGATGTTTTCATGGCATTTATAGAGACATTGAATGACAGGTGATGGGTAGGCTATCCTAAAATATTTTACAACTGTAAATAGGAAACAAATGGAAAATATTTATAACTCAAACTTTTATTGAATAAAAAAGTCCAAACACTGTTACTGTTTAGCTGTCTCCATGGAAATCCATTTGGAAGTTAAGCGGTGGTTTCACCCAAGCCTGATCTCTCTCAGCAAGTTGTTGCCTAATATCAGTGTTCTCCAGACTTGTGGTAAAAAGTCTTAACTGCACACTAGAAGCTGCAGTGAGGGAGAATTTTCTCCTTTCTCCCTCCAGGGAGACCTGTCTAGGTCACTTGAGCTACTGGTGTGCAAATATAGGTGTAGATGTGGTGTGATGTGGTGCGGTGTGTGCAGGTGTATAGGTGTATAGTATGTCCACACACATAAATTTCCTTACCAGTATTACTAAATAAAGTCACAGAGAAAACCCCAGGGCTCAAGTGAAACAAGGAAGAGAATTAAAAATAAAATTAAATTAAATTAAATGCTACAAGAGAAAAGCAGCACCTTTGGAAGAAAGATAAACCTCCTGACATTTCTCAGTGGGTTGGCCTCCATTTCAGTGACTGCACTTTTCTTCCAATTGCTCATAGTTCTTACAACTGCTTTTTTTAAATGCACTGTGCTCTGGATACCACAGACTTGAATAAAAATGGCTTCATGCAAAAGCAACAGCAAAAAGTATGAATACACTGTCTTTCTCCCTGCCTTTAAGGAGGTGGGAATGCAATGTCATCTCTCTTCATAGATAAGACTGGGACGAGGAGAGGAAGAAAAAGTCTGGTGAGATAAAACAGAACACTTTATTTCCAGCTGCTTTTATTTGTATGTAAATTCCCTCTCTTTTATTACCCTATTTTTTCTTTTTATTTTGTTGTTTGTTACCTTAAGTAACAGATATAACTGCTTTTGGAGCTGGTTATGGGCCAAACTGTCTTTTACAGACTGGCTTCACATTCAGGACCAGCTAGCAGTATTGTTTCTTACAACTGTTTAATAAGTTATGTGGCACATTAATTATATGTGTTCAACTTTCTGCTATATATAACTACCATACGTCTGCCTCTTAGAGAAGAAAATGCTGAACCAGCAACAGGGAAACAGTATCAGCCAGTGAAGACAGGCTTAGCACCTGCACTTGCACCAATTTCAGAGGCCCCTCAGGCCTGTTCAAGTAAAAACTTCCATTAAAATGAGAACCCTGAAAGACCATCAATAACCCAAGTGTTAGGGTACCACAGCTAGACAAGATAAAGAAGCATTAATTTCAACCTGTAAAGAGAGAACAGGACATTGCTGCAGAAGTGAGCCAAGCCTTCTGCACACTGGAGCACATGCAGTGTCCCGATGGGAGAAGGCTCAGTGCATGGCATGCATTTTGAACATTCCCAAGTTCTGCCACTGACCAACTGCACTTATTTTTCACAGGCATTCCAGATGAATGAAGAAGAAGCAGCACATTCAGATAGAGAAAGCACAGAACTCAGAATAACAAGCTAAACTGAGCTTCCTTTCAGCAAAGATACCGAGACTTCAGTGCATGGAAATGCAGCCATAACAGAAAAACAAGTAGTACAGATCAAACCAGCCTCTTCTTGATACTTACCTGTCTACTGTACTCTGAGCAGTCACTTTCTTGGGTTGGTTTGGATTTTTTTTTGTGAGAACTGAGGGAGAGTTCTTATAAAAAAAGAAAGACTTCACAAAAGTGAAAGGAAGGAGCTGAGCCCTGAACTGTTTTGTTTCATACCAAAATGAGTATGTCTAGCATTGGCCCAAAGCAAATAGCAGTTATTCCCAATTATATTGCAGCAGTGTGCTGATATTCACTGCTGAAGTGACATAACCCAAAAACAACTCCAGTGAACCAAGTGGCTTCACCAAGCCATGATGGGCTCTATCCAGCCTCCCTGCTACTCACCATTCTAATGCTGCTGTTCCCTCAGTTCCTGCGGGGCCTGCACTGAGAGATAGTTTTGTTCAGCTTCTCTAAAACAGAGCACCATTACTGGGAATCCCTCAGTGGTACCTTGTGAGTTTATATTTGGTTGCACTGCAATTCCAATAACTACAGTGGAAATAGAAATAAACATTGGGGGAAAAGAACCCATAAATCTAGGCTTGAAAGATTACTTTATACTACAGCCATTCAGCTATATGTAACATACGTGCATTATAATATGCTTTTACTTTTGTTTTGTAACATGTAGTAAACGTGGTAACTTACATAAAAAGGGAAATGGGTTTAAATCTGTGGCTAAGCATAATAAAAATGGTACAGTAGAAATTATGACCCATGAAAGCAGCACCCATTATTGTGCGCTTTCCAAGACCTAAGGTCTCAGAAGAGATTTTGTTTGAAATGCCTCTTCTCTTGGAAGAGAGAGAAAACCAGAGCAGAACCGAAGGACATAGCCACCTTTTTCTAGACGTGCTCACACTAAGTCATGAACTGCCTCACCACCACTTTCCTTTACAGATACACAGGAGTTACGTAGGTACAGCAGCAGTTCCTTGCACTGCAAAATACAATCTATGTAATGAAAGTGAAAAATAAACCTCATCTTCACTTTCTGGGAAATTACAGAATATTATTCCATCATCAGTCACTTCAAATGAGCAAAATCTGCCTTTGCAATAGGTTTTAAAAAAAAAAAAGTTTTAAAGAGGGAAAGCTAGCACTGGAGGACAAAAAAGAACACTGTTCTAGAAGTCAAATGCCTCCTCACCTGAGTCAGTCAGAGATGAAGATGATCCAGAAAGATCCAGTCAGTTCCCTCCTTTTCCTGCTGCTATAGAACTGCTCAAAGTATACTTCAATGAGTTTTTCTTGACAAGTAACAAAAGTGTACTTACTAGCTGACAAGGATATCCTGACAATGAAATCAATAAGAAAATTTCAAGCAAGGCTAAACCTTCCTCCTACTGTACTTCAAATATTTATGGACAACATATACACTTTCCTCAGCTATCACTCAGCCCAATTGTTCATACCAGGATATCAGCTACAGTGTTTTCTCAGGGCTGTAAGAATTGAACTGTGTATCTCCTCACGACACCTGCATGTTGGGCAAGCAACACCAGCAACAAGGAGGAAAGGAGCTGTGCTGACAACATGAGCACAACATGCAGAAAAGAACACTTTCCACATCCCTTGGGGGGAAGATACAAGGGTTTGGCTTGTGTCAGAAATCCCTACATAATACTTCAGGAGGTGGGCTACTCAGTGTTAAGAGATACAGGTTCTAGGAGTTTACTCATTTGTTTACATCATATTGATTTTTATAAACCTAGAGGTATTCAGGAGCATGGAGTACCAAGACCATACCTGTTCATTACCAGCTGGAACTTAAACAAGAGAATTTAAAGAGTGCCCTCACCTGCCTGGTCCTTCTGTTAACAACAACTGGGAGTGACTGTGCAGAACAGGGCTTAACGTTGTTCTCTTTCGCTACTTTTTGAAAAACCAAAATTTATTCCACCAACATCAGGCCTTAGTTGTACTTTTGTACTTCTGTGCTTTTGCTAGTAAGAAGTTAATCAGTCAACACCCATCACTGAGCCCTTCTTTTATACATATTGATCGAGAAGTAGTTGCAAAAGTGATAAGTAAGTAGCTGTCACATGACATTCTATACTAGGTAGCACTGAATACTCAGCTGGATTATTCCCTACAGAGAAAGGGAAACATTGAGGTGTCAAGGCCATACATCACTAGAATGCTCCAGAATATTGTTTTCACCCTAAATTATTTAATTTCTGTATATACATATTTACACCACTAAATACATATATGTATATACATTTTTATATAAAACATAAGCATGCACGTACACACATACTGATGGCGGGGAAAAAAGTCACATTAAAGCGTACTTCATCTGTTAAAGACAGAATCACACAATGGTTTGGGTTGGAAGGGACCTTGAAGCTCATCCAGTTCCAACCCCCTGCCACGGGCAGGGACACCTTCCACTAGACCAGGTTGCTCCAAGCCCTGTCCAACCTGGCCCTGAGCACTGCCAGGGATGGGGCAGCCACAGCTTCTCTGGGCAACCTGTGCCTGTGCCTCACCCACCCCCATAGTAAAGAATTTCTTCCTTATATCTAACCTAAACTTGACCTTTTCCAGTTTAAATCCATTACCTCTTGTCCTACATGTCCTATCACTGTGCTACCCAGAATACCTTCATCACTACCATGTAACGCTGAGAAAAAAAGCAGAACGTACTATCATCATATTTCCTCTTTTGTTAAAATAAATGTTAAAAGTTTATGTCAGAGTTAAGTCAGAATAACTCTCAAAACCAGAACCTAAAACAGTTGTGCTAATACAGAGGCTCAGGAGGCAATCATGAAGGCTTTTGAATAAAAGCCTGTTTTTAAAAGTTCTTCAAATTTTGAAAAAGTTTTCAAAAAAATTTTTTTTAAGTTTTTCAAATTAAAAATTTAATTTCAATTAAAAAAAAATTAAAGTTTTTCTAATTAAGGCTTTTGAATAAAACATTCTCTACTGATTTGCTGCAGTATGTCTTAAAATTCCCTCCTATGCACCTTGCTTTTATCATGAAAATACTTAGAAGTGCAGAACATGAAGCTCAGGAATGTCATTCACAGCTACATTCTGCAACAGCAAAGCAATGTGTATTTGTGTATTGACTAATACTAGCTTTGCATTATCAGGTGGAATTGACTGTTTTACCTAAATTCAGTCTTGTTATGCATAGACTCAGAAGGGGATCTTTGTCATAAACCATGTGATAACTGCATTTAGCATTGCAGAAATATACTTCTCATTATAATATATTATTTCCAGTGAAGTAGCCTCATTTGAAGTGCATATATGATAGGACAGAATTATCCAATTAAAAGAGTATCTGTATTTCTATCTTACAATATGAAAACACTAAATATGTATTGCTTGCAGAAGGGCAGAGGTAAATGCAATTTCTGTTCAGCTTTTTAAAGGAAGAATGATTCTAAGTAAATGCTGAACTACAGTTTAGGTGATGAGTGCTCACATCTTAAAGAAAGTTAAAAGAGGTTAAGTCCATCTTTTAAACTCTGCTCACATCCTTTGCCAGTTGTCCTGTCTGTGGGTGGTACAGATTTTTTATGAACAACAGAACACGAGATTTTTAGGATACTGATGCTCTCTTACTACTAGAAAGCTCTACAAAATCCTACCTCTTCTGGCAGCTAAACTTGGGTGCCCCATAACCCAAATCCACGGCTGTCCTGCAATCTTTTGCTCACTCATTTATCCACAAAAGGGAAGTCAGATCGACTCACCAAATCTAGGGGGCTATTGATGCCTCAGCTTATGAGGGCATAAAAATACATCTCCTTGGCCAGAGGCAGCAATTTGGTAAATCTGTAGCAGAGTAAATCTAGTCCACAAACCTCAAATACAGCAGAGAGCACACTGGCTGCAGAGGATTGCCAGTTCTCCACTGGGCCGGAGAATGAAGAGAAAGCTCTTGTCAGCACACACAGAGTACCATAAGCCTCAGCTTGGCACTTGATCTTTTCCCACTGGTAAAATCACTTGTTTCTCAATGTTGCATTTCCTCATCTTTAGCACTTGCTCTAGAGCCCGCACACTAACAATTATGCTGAGGAAGATCTGTTCATTTTCTGAAAGCACTGATAGGAAATGAAATACCTGTATTTAAAGTGGCCACACATGACAGTAATTCTCATGCCAGTTGTGAATAATTTGTTGTAGATGACATTGACAAAATGGCACTTATTTCAATCCAAAACAAACCACCAAAGGCTACATTCTTATCTTCAGCCTCTGCTAATAGGGGTTTCTGCTTCATATTTTTGTTATTTACTGTTATTTTCAATTTTTTATGTTCTCCCAGACATTGTTCAGCTATATAATGAAAAGTGAGTCTTTTATCACCTGAGTTCCGAATGCTCTGGAAATACAAATTAAGATAGTAAAAACATGCCAGAAACTTCTGTCCCAAATGCACCTAGAGATGATCTTGAGCAACCAGAGACAAAACACAAACTGAAACTCCTGCCACTTCCCAGAGTCTGAAGATCACCAAGCAGGTCTTACTGAAATCCAAACCTAAACATCAGTATGGAAATACTGAAATGCTGTAAAACCTGCTAGCAACAGTCATGTATCCTCACCTAGTATAAGTCTGCACACATATATTGACTCTGAGGAACATCATCAATTCCACAGTATCAGGAACTGTCCTGGATTCCCAAAGTATGCCTCAAGCAAGACTCTGAATTCCACAAATAACCCGTGGCTATACATGGATGTCAGTGGTGTTCAGAACTCACATGTGCACTCCAAACCTATGCAAAAAGTGATCTTAACAGCCACACTAGATGCTGAGAATACCTTTCTAACAGCTGAAAAAGTACAGCACAAGCACTGCAGAGACAAGAACTAAAAGTTATTCTATGGGCAGCAACTTTCCAAAACAGATCTAGTGTTCTACATATTTATGCTGAACATACCTAGTTGGATTTGGCAGCCTATTGGAAAGAGCTTGTTTTCTCAAGAGATGAAGATTATCATCATGCTAGAGAAGTGAATCACCTGGATTTTTACTGTTCCTCACATGATATGCATGTTTTACTTGGGAACAGAGAACCAGTATCAGTAGTTACTAAACTTCAGGCAAGTATCACTTTCCTAATCTTGCTTACATTCCTATTCTAAAAAAGTAGAGTCGAAATTTAAACTGAATTACTCTGAAGCCACATACAGGGGCTATATATTAGACACCTAATCCTTCTGCCTACAGCTACATGCAGTTCATGCCAACTCCATTTTTCCGATCTGTGTATATGGTGCCTATGCATCTTACTATTATGATTTCTGTGTATTTAGTAGTCAACAAAGATAAAGACAAAGCCTCTCAAATTTGACAGCAGAGAAACAGAAATATTCAAGATCATGCTTCAGATTTAAAACAGTTCAATTTTAAACCACTGTATTGTTCCATAGCATGACTTTATCTGCTTGGTCTCACAATCAATAACTGCTGTCAAGGATGGCAAATTTAAATAAGTCTGCTTCTTGAAAGTGATGCTTTCAGGTATTAAATCATTGACTGACATTTCCTGGGAGAGATTAAATCTCATGGAGCTTTCATCAGAGATCTGAAAATAACGTTGTGTATCATATCTAAGCTCACACAAGTCAAGGTTTACTGATGTAGTTTCAGAAGCCTGTGAATTCACTTAGACTTCAGACTGCCGGCAGAAGCTATCCTTTACTTTATGGAAAACATTCTTATGACCTTTAATGAAAGTTAAGTATTATCACATAATCAAATTAGCTAAAGAGCAATCATCTTTTCTTGCATGTCAATTTTGTTGGATGACTTCAAGAGTCACATGCTTTCCAGGAGGAACATTGTTATTAAAACCTGACTCTTGCTTAATACTTGAATTATGGCCTATTGATCCATGCCTTTGTTTTACCTCCATACAATATCTGGCACTATTAAGGGCACTATAGAATCAACAGATTATTAAAGATTGCTACATGAGTAAGAGGTACAGGAAAATTGAATTTTCTAACAGATTTGCTGACAAGTCACACCTCACACTTCCCCAGAGCACTCTCTGATGCATATACATCACTGAAGACTTTTAAAGTGATCAGCTGTGTCAGAGTTCAGTAGTCTCTTAAAATCATGGGTGCTAATCTGCCGTTTTGATAGTGAGACTGCTGGAAAAAAGCTGCAGGAGTGTAGTCTGCCAGCACTTCTGTCTGTATCCAGGAACGGCTGAGACTGCATAAAGAGGGAATAGGAAAAGATATGGAGACACAGACTCAGGTTGCTTCATGTTGAAACTCCTAGGAATGCTTGGAAGCAACAACGGTTTTACATCCAAGAAAATGGTTTTCATGAGTGCTAATTTGAGTGCAATTTTCACTTGACTCCCAGGTTACTGTATACTATCAGAGATCTCTTTCTAGTTCTTTGATCCAACAGAAAAGTTTGGATAGTACACAGCATATGGGAAAAGAAACACATAATTAATATTTTATCATCTTTATAAAAGAGGTAATAACATGTAGGATGTGTCTTCAAAATAGTTTAGGACTTCTCATCTACATAAAGACAGAATATACGAGTTGGAAGTCAGAGAGCAAACAAGAGTATTTTCTTCTGCTGTCACAGATGTCCCTTGGAGCTCATAGCTGAAGAAGCGAAACACAATTGTACATATTGATCACTTGATATCTACCCTAGCAGAAAGGCAGTTATCCAGGTAGAATGAAGGTGCAGGAAAACAATGTGGAAAAGCTGATCAGGTAGCACCCGCTTGCCTTGCACAAAGCCATGTATGGTGAGAGCATGAGCTGATATTCACATAGCTATTGAACCTCTGCGACTTACAAATTTTCTGTCCTTCCTCCAGTCATCAAGTGCTGAGCTCCTGATGCTAAAGCTAGAAATCCATCACAAAACTGACCCTTAGCTGTTTTCCTACACTGCACATTACAGGTGTCCAGCATTTAACTCAGAGATAACACCTGTATTATCCCTTCTTTTCAAATCTGAGCAGAAATCCCACTGGCATATGTGACAAGAGTTGTCTGTGAAACACCACCTTTCTGACCTCTCCAGGTACTTTACTGTTACAGTAATAACCACCACAAAAACAGTGCAAAAGTTGAAACTATAAAAGGAAAGAAACAGCTGAAACAAAAAGTTGAGGAAAAAATTAGTCCAAGCCCAAGTCTGGCTTGAAGCCAAACAAGCACACACAACTTTGCAGGTAATCTGCAGACAAATGCCCGAATGCAAACCTCATTTCACAACTGGAAGGTATTGCACTTGAGGGACCATCCACAGAGGTAATACAAACATTGCTGTTGAGTATTCTTAAATTACCCATTAACCACACAGGCAACAGTTTCTGTCCGTCTCTTGTTAGATATTTGGATAGGACCTCTAGACCCTCAATAAATGATACATATCACACTTCCCCGGGAGTGGCACATAGAGGTTTGGATACCAAGACTGACGTGCAAAACCATCTTGACTGTACTTTCAGACAGGCCTTATGGATACCAAGAGGTTTGGAAGTAGTGCTCTGACACTGTGTCTGTCTGTGCACAATCTGCAGTTATGGGCAGCCCTTGCTTCCCTATTCCATAGGGAAGGGGAAGGTTAACTTAAAACACATTACCAGAATCCTCATCTTACTACTTGGCAACAGGGAGCATCTTCTTCCCCCCATTCTACCAGTCACATGCAATTGAGCAAAAGAGATTGTTGCTTCTTCTAGACAGTACAGTAGAAATACCAATGAATACACTGCAATAGTTGCCATAACAACTGCTTTAACTGCAACTGTAGTAAGGAATACAATTTCTTCTTTGTCCACAGACTAACAATATCTTTATTATTGCAAAGTAGACCTTTGTAAAGAGCTGAATTCTTTTAAAGCTGTTTCTTTTGAAGACATATTTTAAATCTGCAAGAATAAAAGGGGGGTGTTTTTTGCTGTTCAGAAAAAATAACAATTCTAATTCGTACTTTAGGTCCTTGTATACTTATATGCAGTTTTCCAACTTCCAGCCCACATATATACAAAAACCCCAAGAATCTTTTAGCAGGTGAAACTTGTCTCTACTGAAATGGAAATAACATCCATCAGGTTGTTGGTCGGGAAAACATCGCTTATACTTCACAGGTAGCCTGAGTCCATTTTTTGTATTCTACCAAGGTTAACTGATCAGTAGCAGCACAAGGCAACACTGACCATCAGAGATCAAAATACTTCATCTCTTTATCCACCAGGGGACAGGGGCCGAACTTTGGTTTATGTTGTCGTTTTTGACGACTGCACTTGTTAGAGATTCAGTTGTTCCCTCTCCACTCTGCACAAGTAGGGGACACTACCACAGCAGCTGGTTTGGCCTAAAACAGTTGCTACAGACCAGGAAGGGTGAACCAGATACAATTTTGGCTGTAGACAATCCTTCTACTTAGAAAAGGTCAGAAAGAAGCAACGCAGGTTCATTGTAAAAGGGTGCAAGACACCATAGGTGACAAATCTGCCCTCTGAAGTACAACATCTTGCAGGAGAAACATGGAGTGACAGCTTCACAGATCACAAACCACAAAATGATTCACAGTACTTAATGGTAGGAAGGATTCTCAAGTTGTTCAGCCCTACCTCAGCCCCCTCCTGCCTTACAGAGAGTGTTCCACACCTAAGACTGGGTGCTGAGGGTGAAGTGTTAGGTGTAAGCAGTCGATACAAAGTGCATAAGATATGAAGTCCACTTAAAGGTGGACTTGCAGTATGTGAGTATGTATATGGTGGAGAGAGGGACTACACACAGATTTTTGCAGTCTTGCAAGAATATAATATGTTTAACGTCTGGTCAGTGAGGAAATGAGCTAGCACAGCCTTCCAGTTATTTATTATGTTGTTTAAAGTCCCAAAGGCAATTACCTGAAATTATCTTGCAGATTCTTTTTAATGCTCCAGTCTGTCTACTTGTAGCACCTTAGAAAAGGAATAATTTCATGTCCCTTAGAAACTGCAAGCACCATAGCCACTGTCTGTACACAGCGGGAATCCAAGTTGTTTTTTACGACTGTTACTAGTAGGAGCTAACATCACAGTTTTGCAGATAGACATTCTGACATCCCAGTAATTCAGGGCCAGCCTTGCTCTCCTCACTCTTGCAGGTACTCGGACAATGTCTCAACAGTGCTGTCATTTCTCATGCAACAGAAGAATACTGTTCCAGTTTTTCAATGTATTCCACAAACTGGTAATTTAACACAGCCTATTCATGAACATATTACTTTCTCTGGGAGGAATTCCCCAACAAATTATAGCAAAGAATTGTTTCATGTAATATGTTATGTCTTATTGCTATACATAGTTACAATACCAATTAGCAACTGCTTTAATACAGGGAATCATTTGAAAATGCATTTGGAGAGACAGCAATACAGTATTCAGGAATTGTTTTCTACAAACCCCTTTTCCCAGTAGCCAACTTAACTGATACTGATAATCTAATAACAGGTTCCTTAGCTTCTCGATATTCAGCCTGTATGCTGTCCAATATGCATAGATGGGTCAGGTTATTTATGCTACTGCCTTCTACATTGAGTGCTTCATAAATGCTCTTCTGTGAGCTGTATCTACTAAATGTCCAAAATCATCTGCTTCTAAATGCTCTTCTGTAGTGATGAATTCAGACCAGTTAAGTCAACATACCTTATTCCAGTTATTTGTGATTGAATCAAAACTCCACATTTTTGTAAATAAGCAAATACACAAATAGTCACTCAGTTTCCCTAAAGACAGATTGGGCAAGAACCCAGGATGGACATGAGAAGTCAGTTGCTAATGATGTTTTACAGTTATGTCTCTAACGATGGTATATTATTATAAGCACTACAGCTATTTCAACTTAGCAATCATTTACCTTTTCAGAATTGATAACTTGTAATTGCTGACCATTTTAGTACAGCTGCAATTCCACAAAAATACTGAACTAAATTTTATGTTATTAGAATGAAGTGCTTACGCTTACCATAGATTAAACAACAGAAAGGACACATAGCAGTGTTTCAACCTTGGAGATAGGAGACAGGGCATAATTAGTCAGAGGGAGAAAGACACTTCACCTTTTTTTCCAAAATTCAGACTGTTGCTAAACAGCAGTATTATACAACACTATATGGTTTAATATACTCCTGTATATAAACTTATACTAAGAATATACTTCTGTATGTTCTTAGTACTTCTCCAGAAGTACTAAACAGGCCTCACATTTTTAAAAAAATAATCAATCAAAGTACATTGGAATTTCAGGCTGCCTGGTTCTGAATTTCTTCTCAGAACTTGGCAAATACTGGTGCACCTGTAGTGACACCTTTCATAACAACACCTTTTTAAAGTTGTCTTGCAAGGCTTTTCTCCTGTTCAGTGTATTTTATCACACTAAGTTTGCAGTGTGATAGTTATTGCAGTGGAACCATACTTCATGAAGAAAAAGTAAAGCTACTGCTGCCGCAATCTTTGCTAACTCACAGATGTTTGGTGCAGTGGTTTATCAGGAGCCAAAGGTTTCAGGAGACCTACTTTTTAAGAATACAGCATGTATTTTTAAGAATACAGCATCATGTTCCTATTCGTACCATGCCAAAACATCTGATCATTGAAATTATTAATATTCTGTGAATAACACTGCCAAGCTAACTGATGGCGTGGAGCTAGCAGGTGGACTGCTGTGCCAGAGATGTGGAAAGTTCTCTGATCATCTTTTTTAAAGTCTAATTTTGGCCAGAAAAAGCAAAATTCATGCAGAGGGAAGTTCTTCTCTTAGCTGCACTGCTGCTAATAAGGCCACTTTCTATGGGCTCCAAGTGTTTTCAATTCTGATCATTTGGCTATCTTCTAAGGCATTTTGAAGAACTGGCTTTTTTTTTTTCCCCAGCCATTGTATTTGACTTTAGCCAGGATTGGCAGCTCGTCAACATTTCAGCAGCTACAATATTGTATGTAAGATACATATTAAATAAACATCTAACAAACAATTTTCCCATCCTATTCCAGTAAGATGTTTTGCTTGGTTATCTCACCTGAACATCTTAAGACAATAGTACCATAATGCTTGACCTTGCAGTTTCTTTACCGTACAGCAGGTAGCTGTCATATAAGAAGCTCATGAAGAATGAATCAATATCACTTCTAAGGCAGGTGTGGAGCATATACTCACAACATGTTCAGTTCTCTGCCACGGAACTTCAGCATATAGCACAGGATATGTTAATTAATTAATAACATTGATATTTGGAATAGAAAGCATTCTCATCATGCAAGATGAAGGACAGGATGATTGCCCATCTCATCTGAGGATTTCAAAGCTTTTTGCAGATTAAATGCTTTTGAGGTACATCACTTATCTTCCCATTTGGCAGAGAAGTAACTTCCCCCAGTCACACACTATAGCAACTCACTACCACCAATAACCAAGGGGAAAATTTTTAGAGGCAGAAATAGCTGTTAAGTGTCCAAATGCCATTTGCACATCTGAGGATCATCTTCACTATTAATACGTAACACCTACTTATACCAGTGCTTTAAAGTGCTGCTTAGGTAATTTATTGGTCTTTATAACATCCCCATGAAATAGGTAACTAATTTATCTCTACTGTACAATGAGTTAAAACGAGACACAGGAAAGTTAAATACTTTGTCCAGACCGTTCAGCAATCTATGAACTATTCCAGCGTGAGAAATGAGTAGACCATGATTTTTGAAGCGTATGTTCAGTTCACATCACCATGAAGACCCTACTCTAACATATTAATACTCCTTCCAAACATACAGATGCTGAGTTTCATCCTCAAGCCACGAACAAGAATTTTAAGAAAAAATTTGTCTGATTATGCATCTGACTACTGAATTACATGCATGCTGTATTATGCAGATAGAAACATAAATAAATTAAGCTTTCTGACAGACAAGCTCATCCAAATATATTGCATTGGAAAAAAAGTGAGTGAAGCAGTACAGAATGACTTTATACTTAACTATTAATGGGAATTAGAATCAGATAGCACTAAAATTTGGCAAGTTCCTCCTTGAGAACCTAGAAATATGTACCCTACGCTTGCAAGTGACTTTGAGAAAATAGAAACAAACCACCACAACAACAACAAAAAAAGCCAAACCCACAAAAAATGGGTGGGTGGGGGTCTTAAACCACGACAGTTCCTCGCCCCTGTCACATTAGGAGGCGGTTGCAATTTTACTTTTTTGGGGGGGAAGGTTGGAAGGGACAGGACACACAACCTAGGAGTGGGGAAGAAAGAAAGGAAAATTACATGGTTATGTATTTCTTGTATGGCCCTTTTGTTCTTCCTCTCCCAGAGGTAAGAGTATAGATTAAAGTTTTTATGCTTATGATTGTCCATAGAATCTTGTACTGGATTTCCATCATAGACAGCTCGAGTTCTGTAAAGCTTGTACACTCTTCCAGTGCATTCATGGCACTAAAAGCCCGTGCTGCTTTGTCACAGAGCAACTGCACATAATTGACTGCACAGACCTGTTGAGAAAGTCTACCAGTGGTATTTTAGCAAGAAATTCAGAACTGGAGAGTTCTGGTACCTTCCCCACAACAGTGCATTACTCATTGAATTGCCTCCTCTCGGGATATTCAGTCTGAGGATAAATGCTTCTAATATATATTATCGCAATAGCATTTACGGAACACTCATTGCTGTACAAATACATAAGGAGTTATCATCCTTGCCCTAAAGAACTTACAATTTGAAAGTAACATAAATGCAGAGGGAAAGCATACCACATGCATAAAGAATAAATGGTGCTGTTCTCAGATGTTCTTTGCATGCAGGCAGGCATACACAAACACAAACCAGCCCTGCATCTACATTTCCTAGTAAGTGTGATTGCCTGGGCAATGAAATAAAACAGAAGAGTATTTCCAGCCAACATGGTAAGAAAGACAGAAATTGCATATGAACCTTTGGGAAGACATTTTATGTTTGAAAAAAGAAAATTATTGTAGTAGCCTGTAAGGATCTGTATCAAAAAGAAAACAAAGCTAGTTCTACTGAATGCAAGAAAGACTAGGAGAGAAGAAGCTGACAGCACCAGCCTGACAGAGTCTAGAAGCATTTGCAATGTTCAAGCCTTTATTCTGGGAAACCTAGGCTCAAATACAAAAACACTACTCAACATTAAAGCAGAATGAGCAATTCAGGCACCTGCATGATCAAGAGGAAATGCTATTGCTCAGAGCAAGCCCTTTGAAGAAAAGGCTTCTTGTATCTGCTGAAATAGGATGACAGGACAGAGAATGAAGTGAAAGAGAACTTAACGTTCTCTGGTGCCTAGGGATATAACAGAAAGACAGAGGAAGAAAAATCCTTAGTTCCAGGCTGCTTTTGTTGTTGGTTACTGGTTTGGATGGGGGCTGTTTTGTTTAAAAGAATAATACTGATTAAATACTACTGGTTCTGAAAACAAAAGGTTCTGAAATTCCCTCTGGGTAAACACATGCCTGGCTGTACACAATCACTGACACACAGATATGATAGGACTGGCAGGAAAAATAAAGCATAAAGCAAAAGCTGTGTATGCCGTTTCCTAAGTAGCGCAATCTTCCAGTTACCGCTACTACTGGCTTCTTCTAAGTGCTCTTTTTATTTGTAGAAATACACATTCCCCTCTATCTGTAAAATCTAAAGTCTTCAAAGACTCATCCTTATCCGCACTTGTCACTGACTCAGGCTATTCAAACCCAAGTTGTTCTGTCTGGATTTACAAGGAACCTTTGCAAAAAAATTATTTACACTTGCTGCTCTCCACTGTTGAGAGAAATGGGAATCTCATTCATAATTAGAGATACTGATATTTGAACTGCACCTTTTCTCTGCTCCCGGGACCCAGATGCTAAGCCAAATATTTTTTCTTCCCCTGAAGAACTCAAGTTTTGTCACTCAAGGCAATCCTAACACGTGTCAACAACATAGATTTAACATAAGCATCTAAAGCATTACATCCTCCGAAGAAAACAGTATGTATGACCTACAAATATGACACAACATATGCTTTTTTTTTAATCTAAAACTGTTCATAAACAGCTTTGTCCAGCCCTGAATCATCCTGCCACCCCCACCTCTATGTGCTGCCAAAATGCCTCCTCCATCTGTGATATCTTGTTAAGCTATAGGCATCTGGAACAGTAGTGTTCCAACTTGACCTCTAGGCATAATAGAATATAACAGAGTAAATGATCATTAAGTATTTCCAGTGTTTCACTATGCCAAACAATCAAAGCAAGTAATCAAAACAAACAGGGAATAAGTCCGTTCAAAAATCTGTCAGCTACAAAAGGTAAGAAACAATAAGGAGAACAAAACATAACCAGCAACTTAGAACTCTATCCAGTTTCTTTGTCCAGCTTACAACAGCTCAGAAAGAACTATTAACTTGTCAGTAGGGCACAAATGGTGATTGTCACCCTACAGTTTATTTAACATGGAACTCTGGGTGATGCCAGAATGAAGCCCACTCAGCAAACTCAGTGTACTGGACAATACCCACTTAACAGGATTGCCTCTCTAACACGGTTCTGACAAAAGGAATCCCAAATTAAGCAAACAAAGGTGTCAAAGCAAGCTTCCAGCATCAACTTTTGTAGAGTAATAATTTGGCATTAAGAATCTATTGTTTTCTTAGGAATGGTAGTTGTAGGAGTGAAGGGAGATGGAACACAATCTGAAGATATGCAGTCAAGCTGTAACTCTGAAGAAAAAACCCAGTCTATTTCAGCAAACATACTCTTGGAAGTGGAATGCAAGTTTTACCTAAAAACTCCTGTAGAGAGAGTAGCCATGCTGCAAAGTCTTAACTTCTCAACTATATAAAAAAATACAGTTAAAAAGACTACATTAGCCATCAAACTTCGTTACTAAAAGACAACTCTGAACTATGGTGCAGTATATGGACAATGCATATGAGTCTGAATAAAGATAAAGCTTGCCTGTACCTGAGAAATTTTATGTTTTTTCCAAAAAAACTCAGAACACATATATGAACAAAAACCGTAAAAGAGAATGTTCTATTGCTATATTAGCAACAGTTTCCTATCTGTATTAAGATCCTTGATGGATAAAAACCAAGGACACTTTGATTTAATGTTCAATGCAAAAAAATGCTGAGTGAAGGTTGAGAAATGAGGCACTTTTAAACCCCAGAAAATTACTAGTATTTAAATGCCCATTAGAAACATCACTTATGTCAGTACAGAGAGATTTGCACATTTTGAGGAAAGAGGGTTGATTCAAAAGACCTACTTTACTTAATCACAATTAGAGAATGCTCATGTGAACAAAGATTTTACAGTTGTCCCACTTAAAAGCTTGGGTCAAATATGGACCGGGGACCAAAACTGAGTGTTGAGAACTACTGAGGAAAGTAGATGCCAACTGTCATATTTGGATGAAATGAGAATAAAGTAGCTTAAAACTCATCCAAGTGTCCTAAGCTAGGTTATTCTGTTCAGACTTTGTTTCTCAGTACATACAAGTCTTTTACATGTATCTTTTACTTCCAAAGAGACGCTATGTTTTTTGTGAAATCTAGAAAACATGCTAGTGGGGCAAGAGGACAAATGCAAACCACAATGCCTGTTAAACAGTAAATATCAGGCTCATCTCAATGAAAAAGCATCTTAAAATTGCATTCCCATTTTGTGTATCGATGAAATGTTTATGACCTCTTTGTTTTATTTCACTTCACTGAAATGGCTACGTGCAATACAAAGCAATTGGAAGTCTTCTGCTGCCTTCTGCCCCTGCTAAGGGTTCTAGCAAGACAGTTCCTCTGAAAATTTATTTTATACACAGCTAAATCTGGCACAGTACAGCCAAGGAACACCTCAGGAATTTCAGAAGTAACCAAGACAGAAGGGGAACAGGATACACCTGACATGCCTACAGGATTATTTTTCTAAGTACAAAAGCTTTGGATCCACTCACTGTATCAGCTGCCTGCCAGTCTTGCTTATATTACCAGCTAGAGACAAGTCTTCAAAAATGCCAGTTTACTTCATCACTTCTTTACCCCAGGATAGGTCTTATTTTCCCCCTCTTAAGAAGCCTTATTCTTTACACAAACATTTTTAACTGCTGTAAACTAAAAATGCTGTAGAACTCCCTATGTGTATTTCAGAGTTCACAAGCAGTCATTTGAATATTCGAGAGCTGAGAAAACTAAGGCACAAAATGAAAGGAGGGTCAGGTTCGGGTGTTCCTGTTGTAATCAGCTCATAAAGCACTTCTACTTGAAGCAGCTACAAAAAAACATTCTTCAAAGCTAGTTTCTTCATTTATAGTTCTGCACTTGGAGTCTAATCCCCAGTAGAACTTTCATCTACTTTTTAAACACAAATACTGTGATTTTTTTTTTTCTTTAGGTGAAGTGTCAGATAGGACAGATTTGCCATGATGTCTGATGAACTCACTGACATTAACAGTTTTCTGAAAGCTATTCCATTTGTGGAGTAAGCATTCCCTTCAGTACCTTTTTCTTGATATAACTGAAGCACTAAAATTACTTCATTTTAAGAACTACAAAACTAACAGAAATATTAGTAACTATCTAAGCCACCTCCAAGAGTGAAAATTACCCTGTTTTAAAGGAAAAAGCAAGACAGTCTGCACCAACCTGTTACAGACCTGCTTTCCAAGATTGCCACATACTCAATCATGTAGGAGTAGTCTTTCTCTAAAAACTTAAAAATTTAACCTACCCTGAACTTGGAAATCAAAGTGACGCATTTCCAAAATAACAGTGACTAATGAAAATTTTAGCTACAGTTTTTAAATAAGTAAATGGCCTATTCGAGGACACTCAATTACAGTTTGCTAAAACGCTAAGAGATGAAGCCCTCCTCTTCACCCTTTGCCCTCACCTCCCAAATTCCCTGAAATACACTAGCTCAATCAGTATTATGTTAAACCTCTTATTTTCTGTGTTCAGCATCTTCATATATATATATACTCGTCCAGTATTCAGAGAAAAGCAACCATTAAGCTCCAAAACTGGCAACACTGATTCTGTTTTATTTGAAAGAACAAAGCACAAGCCACTAATACCAAGAAAAACAAAAACAAAGCAAAAGAAACCCCAGCTCCGAAACACTTTGTAAAAACAAAATGAACTACCTCTATACTCTAAAACCCAAGGAAGTCATTACATCTGTGGAATGGTTAAGAGCCTTGCCTCCGTAATTGCTCACTACGATTTCCTTTCCTGTTGCTTTGCATCTTAAAGCAAATTTAAGATTCCTCTGGATGAATCAGGAGAGTAAGTTTTTTAAAAATCCACACTTACTGAGATATTTTTATAACATCCTTGTTGCAAACTATCCTTTTTTAATCCTATCAACACCACTTAGAGAAAAAAAACTCCAAAGCACAACAAATAAAAACAAGTCAGGGTGGCAGTTCTTTAAAAACACAGTGCAAGGACATCAGAACAACAGACTGGGTTTGGTAATTACTGGTTTTTAATCCAGCGTCCCTGCTCCAACAATGAGGCAGGAGATTGAAATAAGATGTACAAAACTGAAATATAGGAAAGCAGATTTTTCCAACACTCAGTAGTTTTTAGGAAGAGTATTAGTAGCTGACTGATAGCCTTAACAGTTTGACAGAACAGCTCTACTCTTATATTAACAACAACAAAAAATACATGCACACACAAAGACAACCTAAAGCCTACAGTTCGTCACTATGATCCAGTACAGAATTTTCTTCCAAATCTGCCTTTCCATATTGGAAGAGGAGAAAATAGTGAGAACTTGAGTGTATGGCAGAGAGCTGATAGGCAGACACAGAAGACACATAATCCATCTTTTGAAATAAAGTCTCAAAAACACAGAAGTTGATTCTGCTGCAAGGCAGTATGGAGTATGTAAAAAACAGGGTCTTTATCATGCCAGCTTATTATCTGAGATGGACCAATCATTGCAGTCCAGTCTTCCCAGGAGTTTGAGCTACAAGCTCAGATCTTCAGAACTTGCTACATTTCTTATTTATGAATTGAGACACTTTGATCAGCCATGCCAGTTACTCTTTCCTCCTTCCCATTTTAATCTCTCAACAGTCCCTTGACAAAATTCCGTTTCAGACAAATGTACAGAGCAGCACTATATTCAGGGCAATTCTCTGAAGATTATTTCCTACGTTAATTTCAGAGACAGATAATGATCAGACGCTGTCACCAAATTTTCATGATAGTCCCTTCCTTCTTACAAAAAAGCCTAACCACACTATAAAGATTAAACTAAAAGCCACATCCTTGCACCCACTTGGGGAAAATGTTCCTCATCTTTCAACAGACAGAATATATAACAAATTACATGATTCTGAAAGATTTCACCAAAACCTCACATAAAAGTCTCACGCTCCAAAAGCCTATCTACTATGTTGCATCTGAAAGACTGCAGCTTTTATTTTACCATTTCATAGAGCTCCTGTATTTTTACATGCCTAGTTAACAGCATCAACTCATTATTTTTTGTTAAATCCAAGTTGATTTGTTATTGTAATGAGTAATGAACAGAAGATAGGAAATGTTGCAGTTTTGTAGCAAAAATCAATTTCAGCTACTTTCCCAGGAAGAATCTAAACATTACAAATTGCCCAAATGAAACACTGCAACATAAAATACTTTGATTTTCTCATTTTCGGTTGGCCATAGAAACTGTTCTTGTGAGCTTCATGTGTATATAGCATAATCATTTATACCCAAGTGCTCTGAGTTATCTACATTATCATTTTATCCTATACATACCTGTGAAGTAGCTAGCACATTTCTGAGTGCTATTAAAATTAACACTTGAAGGAGCACAATAAATGACTGAGTTAGCAAAGGAAAATTACCCTTTCAGAAGTGCAACCAGTTTATAATGCTATGTAACTAATACAGTGTAGTGTTGGCTGATAGCTGGATGGTTGAAAGTTAGTTTGCTTGGTAGCACAGATCCACTATTTTCTTTCATTCCTGGGAAGCAGAAGAGAGGTAGAATGAAAGAGAAGGAAGGATGAGAAAGATGGAGCAAAAAATAAAGCTGTATTCTGCAAACACAAATCAAACCTATTAGTACAATCTGCACTTGAAATTAAGATGTTCTGCTGTTTCCTTCAGATGTCATGAATTGACAGGGAAATGCCTACTTTTAGATAGAATGTATCTGAACAAGTTCTTGGTCCTAGAGAACATGCCAAGCTACAGAAGATAATAGTCTCTAGAGAAAGGATTCAGGGCAGGCTTTGGCTCTCTAAACACTTCAACAAACCATGTTACACCCGAAATTTGAAATTAAGTTGCAAATACTAAAAAAAATTTGACCAGTCACTCCATTTTCAGAAATGAATGTTATTTAATGCTAAGCAGCCTAAAATACAGATTCTACTAGATCTGCATAGAATAGAATCATAGAATAGTTAGGGTTGGAAAGGACCTTAAGAACATCTAGTTACAACCCCCCTGACATCGGCAGGGACA
>JARCZZ010045761.1:0-19684 GCA_030323915.1 Brotogeris chrysoptera | reverse complement strand
AAGAGAAGAGAAGAGAAGAGAAGAGAAGAGAAGAGAAGAGAAGAGAAGAGAAGAGAAGAGAAGAGAAGAGAAGAGGACATAGCAGGGGGTTACTAATAGAAAAAGAAACAGCTTTTTGGCTCTCCAATGGTAAAAGTAGTCTAAAGTAGTCTATATATAAAACAACAAAATATTCTCTAATATTCACCTACTTTTTGTAGTCCTTCAACTGTAAAGAACATGCTAACAATCCTAGCTAGCATTCTTACCATCTAACAGGTATTCCTGAAGGAAAAGTAAAAAGAAGCACAATGTCTTGGGGGAAAATCTGAAAAGAAGATGATGAAGGACCCATTTGCTTATTGTTTGCCTAGCCAGAAAGCATTGAAGATGTCAGCTCTATTACTCACATGAGCACTTTTCCCGAGCAAATAATTCATCTAAGTATTGAAAATCTTAGAATAAAATTATTCCAAACAGGGCTGGAGAGGATAATACTGCACCAGAAGACTACAGATTACACTGTTAATCAGACTCTTGGTGGAAAAATTCTGGTTTCTAAATGAAATGTATTAAGATATTAACATGAAATCACAACTAGAAATTGATGCTAGTTCTCAGCAAGAAGAATATGATCCAGCTTCAAAGAAGCACTGGCGGCAATGACTGCTGGGTGCCCTCTGCCATGATACCTGCAGCAAACCAGGCAAGCCCAGCTCTGGCAAATAGTGCAGTAGTGGAGCAAGGAATAGCGGCTACCAGGAGGGAAAAATCAGGCAGAAAGACAAGAGAGAGGCAAAAGGAGGAATAGAGTAAAATAGGAGATTGGTCTCCTATGGCTGTGTTTTCAACAGGGCAGAGGAGGAAGACACCACTTTCCAAGGAAAAAGGTGATCCTCCCATGGGGCCCTGTGAAAATGTTGCTAGCTCTGAAGAGCTGAGCTTAGCCAGCAGCTAAGCACCCACCCAGCTGCTCTACCGCTGCCCCTGCAGAAGCATGGGGACAGAATCAGAAGAGCAAAAGCAAGAAAACCTTGGATGGAGACAAAGTTTACTAAGTGAGGGACAAAGAAAAAGAAAAGTCTTGCAAAGGCAACTCCTCACCACCTCCCATGAGCAGAGCAATGCCCCGCTCAGCAAGGGCTACCTTGGAAAGACCAAACCCTCCCTTGTACATTGTCATGCATGATGTTACATGGCACTGAATATCCTTTTGACCTATTCAGGTTAGCTGTCTCATGTGCTTGCCCTCCTAACCTTTTGCCACTCCCTAATTTCCCCCCTGCCGTGGGAGCAGAAAGGGCCAACACCACGCAAGCGCAGTTCAGCAACAGCTAAACCGTTGGTGTGTTACTGACACTGCTTGTGTCACAAATGCAAAGCACAGCACCACACCGGCTCTGTGAGGAGGGGCAATTCCACTCCAGCAGCCCCAGCACTGTGGGATCCTGCTTGGATCCTGCCTACCTGGCCCCCAGCTTTCCTGCTGGTTCACAACCCACTCACATCCGCTCCTGAGAAAGGCTGCCAGAGGCACATGCCTGGAGAGGAAGAGTTTGGTTCTAGCAAGAGTACTCAACTGCATTTACGAATGAGGAACATTGTGCTTGTAAGAATAACAGAGCATCCTGAAGGTTACATTTCCTGCTGTTCCCACAGTTGTAGGTCAGCTGGAAAGATTGCGAAGTACGTCTGAAACCAGAGTGCTACAAGACTTTTCATAGAATCATGGAAAGGTTTGGGTTGGAAAGGACCTTAAGATCGGGATCTATACTTCCAACCTTACCTGTTCCTCCCTACCATGGGCAGGAACACTTTCCACTAGACCAGGCTGCTCCAAGCCCTGTCCAACCTGGCCTTGAACACCGCCAGGGATGGAGCATTCACAACTTCCCCAGGCAACCCATTCCAGTGCCTCACCACCCTCATAGTAAAGAACTTCTTCTTTATATCTAACCTGAACTTCCCTGGTTTAGTTTGAAACCATCACCCCTTATCCTATCACTACAGTCCCTGATGAAGAGACCCTCTCCAGCATCCTTGCAGGCCCACTTCACATATTGGAAGGCTGCTATGAGGTCTCCACACAGCCTTCTCTTCTCCAGGCTGAACAGCCCCACTTTCGTGCCGTAACTTTGAAACCTTAAGTATTTATCAGACTCTATCTTTCCTGCAAAATAGTTTGAGAACATCTTTTAAATACCACTTTATCACAAATATTCCTAACTTATAAAAATAAAAGCGTATATATTTGATAGAGATTCTATTTTCAGTTTTATGCCCCTTTGTATCAAATCCTGGCAACAGTGGGAAAGGCTTAGCTAACAATATTATCTGCCATCCAGACATAAAAGCCTTCCCAACTTTCAGCTGTAAATGACTTTCATAATTGCAACTGAGTATCTCATTTTTCTTCTAACATGACCTGCTCTGTGAAAATCAATATCTCATTATCCAAGCCACAAGGTGAAGCAATTCCAGATCAGAAAGCAGACTGAGTCTGTCCTCCCTGCTTATCTGGAATGATATGAACGCAGCGAACCTTGAGTCAGTGGGAGTTTGCCCACTGACTTCATGTAAAGTTATTTAATAGCACTGTGTGTTTTATTCAGGAGAGGCATAAATTTAAATAACCCAAACCATCTATAATGAAAATATCCTATTCTGCTAGCCTATGCCAAAATTATGGGGACTTTTTGCTTTTTCCAATAATTGCTGGAATAAGTTATTGCACAGATAATTTCAAAGCAAACATTGCCCTAAGCTACAACTTCATCAGCAAAAATAAGACTTAACTTGGAAGATGTTTTGAGAACATGAACCAATGGCAGATGTACTGTGTATTTTACTCCCTTCCAAAGCATTTCAAACTCAAGTTCATCTCCTTAGAGGTAAACGAAAAGTTTGGCAGTGAAAGCCAGCACTTCAGTTTACTTAATCTTTTACCTTGAGAACACAGAACAAAGAGAAACTACTACAGCCAAAGGAACTGAAGGCACTCCTGTCTTCTGTCAGCATAGACTTGTGTACCCTTCATCTCTCTAACCACAGCATGGTTGCATTTAGTGCTATGATTAATTCTGCTCAGAACTAATTTGCATTCCCAGATACTATGTCGCTAACTTTTAGAGTTGATTTCAACGTCTTGATCCTCTTTATTTTAGATGCTTGGAAAGAGATCCTCCCCTATGTGTGGATACCTTCAAGTAAGCTAGACATCTTGATTCCTTTTGAAGTCCATGAACAGAAACCCAGTATTCACGTAAGTTGTTTTAGCTGTCAGCCTTAGGATGAGATGAAAGGAAATCTGTCCATTAATTATGAAGGGAATCAAGATGCCTAGCTTATATGTAAATACTTACACCTAAAGATAGACGAGTCTCACCCAAAACTCATTTTTCATCAAGGGAGGAATGAAATCCATCACGAAAGGATGATCCTCCAAGGTCATTAGAGCCTGGACCTGACCAATGTATGTTTGCACTGAAATTCTGATACTTAGTTGGGTGTCTGCTGGCTGTTGCAATCCCTACAAAGAAGCTCACACATTCAGCTTTTAAAGCTCCAAGCTCAAACAGCAAATAATTTCATTTTACTAAATGTTTACTCTGAGCTTTAATCACATCTTTTCTTAAAGAAATTTTTTGGCTTTGTATAGCCCCAGTTCACAGCTGGGACCTGAAGTGATGGCAAAAGCTTCTGTGCTGAGATCAGGTGTAAATATCAATAAAAATTAATTTCTTCCAGGAAAGGATATTATTCAAACACTGCAACATGCACCTGATCACAGTTAAGACTTGATACGCTTTGATTTATTTATTTGCCCCTTTGACTACCCAGTTTTCATGAATATTTTTAGAAGAGCAAAAATAAGAAGAAACATAAGCTCGGGTATGACATGATTCCTATTTGCTCAGGTAATACGCGTTTTCTCTTTACAAGGGATTTCCAAGAGCCTTTATCAGACGTTGGAACTTCATCCAGCGTACAATACTGTGCCAAACACACAGTTTAGTGAAGCATATACAAACAATCCTGCAGACCATATTTTTCTACTGAATGAGATGCCCGGGAGGAGTTCGGTTTCTTCAAGCACTTCTGAATATCATTTCCCACCCCCTCCCAAGAGCCACCTCAGTTTTCTGCCCTTCACTAATCTTGCTACAGAGGCAGTGCGCACAAAACCCAATGAGATGAACCAGAGTTTGATTACTGTGTGCATACAGAAAGAAAAACAAAAGATTCCTGCTACAGTGAAGCCTGCACTGCAAATATACAGCACTAAAGGCAAGAGCTAAATCCGACAGTCAGAATGCGCAACACAAAACCAGTGCTGAAAATCTCTACAAAAAAGCAGAAGTGAGAATAAGGAAAGGAGCAGAAGCCAGAAATAATAATAAAGTATTCATGAATAATTTCAGGGCTTTCCTTACTGAGAATATCATAAAAAAAATCAAATAACCATCACAACTCAATGGGTAATTTGATCTATTGCAACCATTTTCGGTAAGAAGAAAACATCAGCACTAAGTGAGGAGAGAACAAAAACAACTCAGCAAATCATATTGAGCCATTTCTCCACTACAGTCTCAGTAGAGCTTGACTGTAGCCATGATGTGAGTTACTGACACTTGAGGACTTCTGCAATATTAACTTACACTTAATAGTATTTCAATATTGGTCTTCACCTGTGTGGTAGAAAAATTATAGTCTATTGGAGAGTTCCCTGTATTCCTGAAAATGATTGCCAGAGGGCAGGCATAAAGCAAGTCCTCTCTCTGAGCCCAGAAGAGCTCTCATTTCTGGATTGGCAAATGAGCACCTTCATAGAATTCAGAAATATATTTTAAGACAGTCATGAACAACTTTTTTTTAAAGGGTAAGGTAAAAATCAAGGACAACATTTTGCTACGCCTCCCCATGCACCTCTCCTGCTCATTAGAGCTCCTCACCAGTGGCTGCACCTTTCCAAACCACTTTCCTCTCCAGACAGAATACCGCACTGGAAAATTAGTATTTCCAGCATGCTCACTCCATCTTGGGAAGTAACTATGTGCAATTAAGACAGGAAATTGAGTTATCACAAGATACATACCCTAAATAGCTTTAGAAGGTTTAAATGGTGTCTAAAGAGAAAATGGCATAAAAATAGTTTCTACTTCAACAAAATCCATAGCACAAGTTTCCGGAGGTCTAAAGATGTCATTAAAGGGCATCAAAGCACTAATGTGATTAGTTGATGTGATTAAAGCAAGTGCTAACAGTTCACAAAGCAGGGACAGCATTTGTACATACTGTGCTTAGCAGTCAAGTTCAGCCAACCATCACACAAACAAAAGGGGTTTGAGAGTTCATTCTTCTATTCCTCAAGTTTATAAAGGTAACTAATATCTATCATTTAGTGGACATGACTGAGAATATCTGACCACATCTGGGATGGTTTTTCAACTTTCTGGAGTTTATTTCAAATGCTTGTTTTCCTAAACCTCGAACCCCTAATTTCCCAGAAACTGCAAATACACAAGGGAAATGTAATCAAAAGCATGGCAGCTTCAGCTCTTCTGAAAACCATTCTAATTTTCTTTATATGAGGTTTCTCTGCTGCTAAATTACTTCCCCCTGGGTGAAACAGGAAGGAAGTTTAAAGCAAGCAGATGGTTGGTTTGAGAGTTAATCTACAAACAAAAATCATAATGGACTACACATGACTGCAGCTTGCCTACAAGTGTAGCTAGAATCTGATTTAGAGATTTGTTTTTAATCCTTTTGTTAATTTGTTCTTCGGGAACACCTGAGGAAGAGAAGAGCAACTGGAATAGAAGGGTGAGTAAATTCAGTAGTTGGCCACGAAGAAATAAGTTCAAAGGAAGATAGGTACATTTCTTTAAATAGGTAAACATCCTGCAATTTACCCTTCTGGGCTCAGACTGACAGCTCTTCATGTTTCAGGCCAGGCCAGCTTTCTCTCACATCTCACGTTTCAAGTATGTTGGACCTGTTCCACCCTGTGAAGAGTGATGTGAAACTCCTTAGGCTGTTCTTGACATGTTTGGAACCAGTAACCTTTTACCAGGTGATCCAAACTCAACAAGAACTTTCTCCATTAATGTTGAGATTCTTTATAATAAGGAAAATTATCTAAACCTTTCAAAATTTAAACTGCCATCTCATTTCAGCTTCTGCTTCTAATATAGAGTTCCCTTCTGATACTTCTCCTGAACTCCCGAGCTTTCAAAACTCAATACATCTGGCTACTTGCCTTTCCTCTGTGATTCCAGTTTAGCCAAAAAGGCACTGGGATTTAAGAAATCATAGATACCACTGAATCAGCAACAACCTTTGATTAACAGAAATTTTAGAAGAGTAAATGATTTGTGAAGTAACCATATGGATACACAAATCCAGTTACTTATAGAAATCTCACCTGATATTAGCTACTGACTTCTTATAGCCTGGATATGGTCATTTTCCAGTGCTGAGGAATATTTTCTCTAGTTGGATAATCAAACGTCAGGATCTCAGGATGAATATTTTTGAATTCTTCTCAATGAGAAGACACATCACTTTCACTGCAATTTTTTCCTAATACAAATTGTGTAAATTGTCAAGGAGAAACACACACACATCACTTCTCCTACACTCCACTGTTCTCTGGTTTGTGATATCCCTTATGTAAAACAAACCTGACTGAAAAAACTGGCTGTAAGAAAATTATCTGTGTCTATTTCAAATGACAGCATCCATATTATGAATTGAGACATAATTAATAATGCAGTAAGAAATATTTAAGAATCTCCCTGCTCCGTTAAAATAGCATAGAAACACACGGGTGCTTGCAGGATATTGTTAAAAGAGGATTAGTGTCTGTTAGCCAAAGTGGAACGTGCTGGTCACCAGGAATGTGGTGGTGCGGTTGAACCCAGCAGGCAGTGGGACGTGCAGCCTTCGGGGCGGGGGGAGAGAGTCGGAGAAAAGATAAAACTCATGAGTTGATATAAAGACAGCTTAGTAGGACAGAAAAGGAAGAACATACGAAACAAGTGATGCCCATCGCAGTTGCTCACCACCCACAGTGCAGTTGTTCAATGCGCAGCAAGCAGCCAACTCCCCCCAGTTTTATTGTTCAGCACAACACCTTAGGCACAGGATATCCCTTGGGGTCAGCCGTCCTGGCTGTGTTCCCTCGAGCTCTTGGTGCCCCCCTGGCCTACTCACTGAGCAGCATGAGGAGCTGAAAAGTCCTTAACTTAGTGACAACAATTGGTTTGTTACCAGCACTATTCTCTGACTAAAGCTAAACACAACCACCCTACCAGCTATGAGGAAGAAAATTAACTACCCCAGCTGAAATCAGGAGACGTTTATCTCCGATTACTGTATTCGGAAGACATGTACATCCTATGTTAGAGCTGCACAAGTAGAACAAGTAGAATTTGGAGTGACAGCTCATAAAGCCTTAAAATTTAACATCACTTACTAAGGTCATAAAATCACAGAATGGTTAGTGTTGGACCTTAAGCTCAGCTAGTTCCAACCCCCCTGCCATGGGCAGGGACACCTCATCCTGGACCATGTCTCCCAAGGCTCTGTCCAACTTGGCCTTCAATCATCTTCATCTTTTAAGTAAGCCTGAGAAATGAACTGGTTTGGCACAATGTTGTTAAACAAAACAATTTAAACCTGACAACTCCAAGGCCCTTGAACTTGAACAGCCTCAAACTATAACCAGGATAACTCTGAGAAGGATTCACAGCATCTGTGAAATGGAGAAGAATTCGGAGCCACAAATATTTATAGCTCTGCTTTAGTCTCTGCAGGCTGTTTCTGCTTCTGGAGCTATTTGAGTTATGAAAGCCTATGCAGTGCCTATCTGGATACCCACAAATGCTTAGGAAGGAAGGAAAGGGAAGGCGAAATAGGTCAGAACATTACTTTCTTTGATAACTGAAAGAATTCTTTCAGATAGACTTTAGTGACAACAAACGCAACTGTTGCCCGAGTATGTGGGTATATATCAGAATGAGAATTAACAGTCTCCAGTTGTCACCTGTAACACGTCATGTTGAAAATTAAATCCAGATTTCTTTTTCAAAGATTACGGAATGTTAATTACTATCTGACACTTCTTACTTTATTAAAAATAAATAAATAAAGAGAAAAAAACCCCAAACAAACAAGAAACTCAGTAATATTTTAGGACTTGTTACTACCAAGAATCACCATGAAACTAAAGTGGATACTGTTGTCACAGCCAACAGCATGTATTCTCTTGTGCAACCTGAAAAATAATTCCTGCTTGGAACATCTCTGCAGTAATCCAGTTTTGTTTCAGAGCTTAAATCTGCAGTTTCATTTTCTGTAATAAAGAATGGAAATTACAGATTTGTATTACTTTCTCCTGCATATTATGTAGGTGTCATCAAGATGAAAGTTCCCCATAGAACACACTTTTTATCATGATGTTTTTGCAGCACATCTAGCATCTCTGCTTCAGTTTGCCCAACCATTTATTGCTGAGGAAATCCCAGGGCTGCACATGATGTAAATCTGAAATACAACAGGTCTTTGACCAAACCTTCCCCTTTTCTCAGTGCTGCTCTAAAAGCTGTATGAGCAAAAAGAACAGACGTAAACATCAACCAAACCAAATTTCAGGTCATAACTCAGATTCATTCCAACCACTAAACATTGGTTTAATAAACCTAACTCATTGAACAACTCCAAGGGAAGGGAAAGTATGCCCACCCTAAACATGAGCTCTTCCCACAGGTCACATATTTCAGGTATCAAACCACTGGGTAGGAAATATTTTATGCATTTGTTAGGGCACACAGTTTCAGAGAGGCCACAGTTTAATATCCCTTCTTCAGAAAAGTTTAGAATTTCAGTTTTGAATTTCAAGTTGTGATCAATGTTGACTGAAGAGTGGGCAATGGACAATCTGCACTCCGCAGCAAGGGCTGCACTGGCTGAGAGCACTGCCTGCTATAAGCACTTTGCCTTCCTCTGACAGTATGTGTCATTCCTCCCAGGGGAGGATGTGAGAATTTCAGTTTATGCCGTGTTTAGAAGGGAAATGGATAAAAAAAGAGCAAAATCACAGAATCATGGAACGCTTGGGTTGGAAGGGATCTTAAAGCTCATCCAGTTCCAACCCCCTGCCACAGGCAGGGGCACCTTCCACTAGACCAGGTTACCCCAAGCCCTGTCCAACCTGGCCTTGAACACTGCCAGGGATGGGGCAGCCACAGCTTCTCTGGGCACCCTGTGCCAGGGCCACACAGGAAAGAGCTTCTTAATGTTTGTTCTGAACAGGATAAAAAAGTGTTTGATTAATGCCAATAGTGAAAAAGTTTATTTCTGCCCTGCTCACCTGCACCCAGAACACACCTTCTGGCAGGATATACAATTTCCTGATTTCCAACAATTTTTAAATCAACTCTTGATAATTTCAACGCCAGAATGATTTCAGAACTGCTTTTCAGACTATGTCATACAAATCACTTTTCCTAAGTGGAATTTTCCTCTATTTCTCTTTCATTGAAAACCGTTGTGAAAAGCCACACAACAGAGCAAGAAGCACAGTATTCTCAGCTAAGTCCTAGGAGAGCAAATGCAAACCCTTCATTCTGTGTGCCATCTCCATGAATAAATTATCAGTCTTCATTTCTATGCAAAACTATTACAGCTCATTAGCTCTTTTTGAGAACACTGTCAATAATAAAAGTTTCATAAAAAATAAACAGAAATAAAATCTACTAAGTACCGGTTAAAAATTTGGATACAGAGTCCAATGGGATATACCTTCTTCTTGATATCTGAATTCTCAGTGATGCTAAAAGTATTTCAAATCATTAGTTCTGAGCAAGTGTGAAAAAGAAACCAGGTAAGCTTGAGTAGATTAAGGGAATTTTTAAGACTCTGGCAAATTGAAAGCAGAAATGGGTCCTTGAACACTTTCAGTCAGTATTTCTTCCATGTTTAGATTACAGTTTTGCAGCCCCACCATTCCACATTAGATTTCTGGCAAAAGAATGTTCTTTCACCAGAACAGTGTTTCTGTGCATTACAGGTGGTTAAAAACTAAAATCAAAGTGAGGCTAGGATTAGACATATAAATAACAAATCTTACATGCCTGATTCTACTTGGGAATTGCTGAGGTTGCCGCCGATAGTCTTCATGGGAGTTTTTAGATCCAGTGTATCAAAAGGCCATTTTATCAGTCAGCTAACACCAGTCAAAAGTAATAATAAGAAGTAAGTTTTATTGTCAGTCAACTATCAAAAAGGGCATGATGTTAAATTAACTGGAATTTACACACTAAACATCACTACTGTGATTTAAGATCCAGGATTTCACATTTTTTCTGAGGCTGTTTTGCAGCAGTACTTACAGAGGTAGCACAGTAGTATGGTGCTAGGTTTGTACACTGGAAAATAGCTGATCAATCTAATTTCATTTTCACATATCTGGCAGAAGAATGTTGGTGAATGTAGATGTCTAATGGAAACAACACTGCCCATATAAAGCGTGACATCTGATTTTCAAATGTATTTTCTATCACTATTTCACAATTGCGAGTTCCTAAACTAAAGGATTAAAATTTTATACTATTTTTAAATAGTTTGAAGATTTTTAACCTTGCCATGACACTCCCTAGAATAGTCCTGAGGATTAACGCCAAAGAAGGGCTGGGTCTCACATGCTTTATACGCATAGTATGAAAGAGCTGCAGAGTGAAAAATATTCACCCCCTGTCTTGAGTCGCAGTGCTCCTGGCACAGCACAGAAATGAATGCTCAGGGAGGGAGACATCAGCGTCAGCCACACACGAAGTTCTGTTTGGTCTGACTCACCCTTCATGATGGCATCACAGGTTTAGATTCCTCACTTCCAGCAGAGCTACATCAGACACCTCTTTCATAGGCACATGAATTAGACTGCTGATGAGCTAAGTGGTGAGAATCGCTTGGAGTGATGCAGGGACAGATTTCTACTTATAAATCTATGTAAAACTGTTATTCCATCTGAGTATTTCAGCCAAAATGATGAACTGGAAAACAGGGGAGGAATATAACCATATTCTATTTAAGATGGCAATGCCTTGGCATGGGTTTAGGTTCTTTTAAACAAAGAATTTACCATAATATTGTTCATCTTTTATGATATCTCTTTTCTTCTGCTTTAAGGAAGTGACTGTATTTCCCTATAGTATACTATACTAGTGAATCAGTGACAACACGACTTAAAAGCACATCAGAGTGAAATAATTTGTGTCCCAGTCTGATTCTTCACAAATTCCGAGTACTACAGCTTTCCATCAGCCATCCAGCACATTTCATGTGCTCACAAGAAGTCACAAAGTTCCTCCAAAAGTACATTGCAGCTAACTAGAATTTATATTTCACAGAAAAAAATAGTTACTGTGTTATGATAACATCAAGCAACTCGAATATAAAATACTAACAATTTCAAAATGAAAATGCAACTCACACAAAATGCAGCCAAGATAGGGCTAAGAAAACTTTCATGACTAAGTACAATTTGTGACTATTAGACCAACGCTAACTAGACAGATTTAGATCTGTTCCGCAGCCAACAATGTCACTTTGTCACAATCACGTTCACCTTAGGCTCTTATGTAGAATATTTTACCAAGTATTTATGAAAAGCTCTGATCATAAGCCATGTCAGTCAGAAAACCTGGATGGATGATTACTGTTAAATGGACATTCAGAGGGTATTTGACTGAAAAAATCCTCAGTGCCACTAAATTGTTCTACTTTCAGAGTTTTGTTGCGAATGGCAGGGAATAATCATATATTGAAGAGGTACTGGTTCCTAATTGGAAAGTGTTGTCTGTTAGACAGCAATTGCTTCACATTTCCAGCTAAGTCTGCCATCAAAGGCTGAGGTTTATTCAGTTTCACCTCTGCTCCTTCAAACACCACAGTGAATCTGACTACATTCAGGTTTACACCCCAGTTGTGATTATAAATATATAAATATATACAAATAAAAATATAAATACAAATATTCTCATTTAGATCAACCCTTCATTGGCAAAAAAGATACTATGCACATATCAACAATGCCGTGGGGTTTAATTCAACCTATAAAATATCTGAAGACTCTTAGAGAGAAGATGACATAGTAGTTTAAGGTCCTGGGCTTTTCTATCACTTGCAACAACTGTTTAACTCCAGAAGTCTTCCAAGCACAACAGCTCATGAGATCTGAGTTTGGGCAACAGGTAAAAGGGCGTCAGGGAAATGCTACTGGAAAGACTTCCATTTTAATTGTGCAAATTAATCCAATAATATCCAGTTTATTCCCCTTTACTAATTTTTTCACTATGGCTCTAACATATTTAATGACAATTTTTTTCTTTTGCTAATGCTTCTAAAACAGAAATACTTTGTTGGCTCTGTATTGCACTCATAAAGCAGTAATATCCATTTTAATGTCAGCCACCCATCTGGAGGCCCCTTTTTATTTTTGCTGTTTTCTCTAGAAAAATTCTGCTTGAAGCTTGAAAACTTTCTGGCTTCTTCCCAGCTCCATTTCCACAGCCTTTTATTTGACCCTCTGATTTTCCCAAGCAGTCTCCTTCTTCCATGCCTGATTTCAAAGGGTAAAGTATAATTTGGAGCAACTCAGAAATCTGTCATTTGGCTTGATTGAAGGAAATAGTAGAATCATAAAGAATTCTCATCTTGCTTTCCATTTGCAAACTGCCCATCACAGACTGAATCAGCAAGACTTGACAGCTCTCATGTATTTTTTTCCTATTACAGAATTCTGCTCCAAAGAAATCTTCAGCACCCTGAATGAGATACATAGCTAGCCCAAGTTGACAGTGTTCAGACAGACAAGTCCTTTTTAACTCCATCCTGCAATTTACAGTTTCCAAATAATGCATCATTTAACCACACCAGGAGACTAAAGCTGCCAGTACACAGGCATTGCTTTACGTTAATAAGAGTCAGACATCTCAGGTTCCCTTTTCCCAAACAAATGAACACACCAAGCTTGTAAGCCCCATTCTTCCAACATTATTTGACATTTTGTAAGATCACCAAGGCCACTGAAAGATGCTCTCAGGCTTTTCAATTTCAGTTTCTTGCATTTTTCTGCCCTTATTATACCTTTTTTCTTTTGTTATTTAGTCAGTCACTTATTTTACATACTTTTCATGAATACAAAACCTACAACGAAAGGTTCTCATCCTGCCTGTTCAGCTAGCTCTTTCTTAGAGCTTTTCTTTCTACTATCAAGAGTTTTCAACATCTCACACACACATGCACACATACCCCTATAGTATTAGTATTTAAAATTTCTCTTTAAAATTAGTATTTAAAAACTCAGCTTTAGATGTTCCATGTGTCTTCTGCAACATCAGACATCGCTACAAAAGAGATCATCTTCACAAGGTGGCCAAATTTCTATCTCATCAGTACAGACTAGACAGAGGCAAATTGAGTTATCACCTGTGTCTCTCTGGACACCCACACCCTGTGGATCCAGGGAAACTCAGCCTCAGAGGAGCTGGGTTGCTTGGGAACAGCGCATGTGAAGCCAATTTACCCATCACAAAAGATACTGCAGCAAACCTGACAGGAAAGTCATGAAAATCTCATGCTGCAGAGACGAAGCGCTGCAAATATCAAGATGGGTAACTGGTGTACTTGTAAGACAAATAGAAGGTATTTAGCTTTCCATGATAAACTGTATAAAAAGGAAGAAAACTTATTTCTAAGGCAGCTGAAAGCACACTGTACCTGAGCATCTTCTGTTTTACCAACTCAGACATCCTAATTAGATTTCTCACAGGAGAACAGCAGTAAACCTTTTATGTTGGAGCACCTGGCTTAATTAATGGTTGACATTTTAAACCCTAATGTATTTTTACACATAAGCACAGATGGTGCTCAGTGCTGTTTGATAAACCTTCTCCCCATGGCCCTGACTAAGAGCCATTTATGCTCCATTCAACCCACAGATTCAGAGTAAAAAAAGTTCAGGAGGTTCATGTGTGTCCCAGCATGCCAAGGAGGAGATAAATACCCGGAAGTTAATGGGAGCCATGAGCCAAATGAGAAAGCCATTTTGGGCTTATAGGACCAGTGTGCAACACTGGTCACTGTCAGAGGGCTGTTAAATCTGCTGAAGAGTATTATCTGAGTAATCGTTGGCTGCAGTTCCGGCACAAGAGAGTGACAGGACACCGTTATGCTGTTGAAGAAGGCACTGGACTGCGTAAGGTTAGTGTCTCACTTGGGCTGAAATGCGCACATCTGCCAGGCAGCACTGAAGTTGTCATCAAGATAAGGGCAGGAAGAAGAAAAAAGCTCCACTATTTCCCTAAAACCGGTATCCTGTCCTAGTGAATTTCCATGCAGTTCATGGATCCTAGTCCTGTAAAACAAGTACTACGACTCGATACACATAAACTTCTGACTGAAACTCCCTATATGTTCATAACCTGCTGAGCTCACTAAACCAAGTAAGGTTTGAGGCTGAAAGACAAACTTTTGCTCAAAGTATTTTCATGCTGTTCATTTTCCAAAAACGACAGGATAACAGTTTGTTAGTCTCTACCTGCTGCTGTTTCCTGGTGCTTACCAAATTCCACCCACTGCAAGGTAACACATGGGATAAACCACAGGGTCCGAGCAACAGCTAAGGTAGGCTATCATACCTTCCCAGATGGAATGGGACTACAATGATTCTTATAAGCTGCCTTATAACAGAAGAGCTAGTTTTGTGTTGCTATTTCCAGACAGCTCACTGGGCAACATGACCAGGATCAACTCAGGAGAGTCTGAAAAAAGAAGCTCACTTGGTGTTTTCCACCTCTTGTGGCAGTCACTGACCTCCCCAAGCACTCACTGCCCCACGCAAGCATGGACATCAGCATAGCCAGGACAGCTAACTGAGCTGCTCTCTACAGCGCTGCTACATCAGTGCCTCTGAACTCCACAGGAGTTGTGTTAGCTGTGAATGATTTATGTGTGCACAGATTCATTCACTTCAATTTTTCTATCACATATATTCACCAAAATCTTCCTCTCTAATCCCTCAATTTACCACAGGCCATGTCCATGGCTTCCCACAGCTTTGCCTGATCTACAGCAAAGCATTCCCAGGTGCAAAAGGCAGAATGGACATATGTCTGCCTTCTCCAAATCACCACCTCTTCCTTAGCTCCTTTTACACATGACACTGCTGCTTTCCTTCACACTGACGGTTAATATTTCTTGAAATGTTAGGAAAAAGTTGGGGTTTTTCTTTAATTGAAACCAACTGAGATATTCATATTACGGCATAACTTCTATGCCACTTTAATTCCCAAAAAACCTCTTCAAAAGCATGGAGGCACACATTCACATTCAAGGGCTTGGGAGCAAAATAACTAGTACGCAAATTGTGTTATTTAAAGCTGCCTTGTTTCTGTCCGTCTACAAAATAAGCAATTTATACACCTCATGCAGTTACCTTACATTGTGCAATAGATGATGCTTCTGAAGGCCCTTACAAATGAAAGGTGCTACAAAATTTTTCTGTTACTTGGCTCCAAACCTGTTTGTGTTAGTCCTGCTGGGAAACCTCTTACAGAGTTTTCTCATGTAGTCAGGAAGCACATTTTGGAGTTTCAAAACCTGGCAAGGTTCTCAGCTGACAAAACCGTATTCATATGTGCTACTGAGGATGGTGGAATGTTTGCACACATGCTTTTAAACATCTGAGAGGAATACACCTCTACCCAAATAAGTATGCTTTTATCTTTTGCATGGTTTTAATTGTTTCCAAGAGCTAAATGTAACATGTTCCTTCTCTTAAAACTGCAAATTCTCTTTGCAATTCAGTGAACAGATATGGGTGGTTACCCAGGAACTTCAGATACTCAGATTATTAAATACCTCTGCAACCAGTTTGGCAGTAGTAAAAATGCATACATGAAGCAAGAAACCCATCAAAATCAGAAAGGTGTCATCTCTTTAGATTATGACTAAATATTCTGTCATTATTCACTGTTATCAAGACAAAACCAAAAAAACACCTTCTGAGAAGGAAGCTTTAGGTATTCTTAATCAGCCAACTAACCAAACACAAAAACTACCAAAAAAACCCCGACACCCTCCCTCCCAAAAAACCCCAAACAACCCAACAATGAAGTGAGAATGGAAACTTGACAACTCTACTTCAGTATTACAATCTTTTTAGTATACTTGCATGAGAGCACATGAATATGCAACTGCAGAAGCTCCTGAAAATGAAAACTGCTAAATAATAAACTACATATATTTAACATGTGTACTGCCCTTTGTAGTGCTTTACTTGTTAAGAAAGCATGCTTACAATTTAAGGTCACAATAAACATCTCTGATGTGATCCACTGAAGTGTGATCACAGGAATAAACATCCCTCAAGGACACCCATTTCCAGTGCAAGATTCAGTTGCTTATGTTTTTAAAAATAGACACTACACTTCAGATGCAATTTAACTTTAAAGCAGTGCTATTTTCTCCTTCCATGTTTAACTACGAAATTCTGTATGAGACTGGGGTAAAGGCAAAGCAAACTTTGTCACTAAACAGTATACCAGATGTTTGGAGAAAAAAGAAGCCATGGAGTGGCAGGAGGAAGAACAAAAGGCAACAGTCTTCCCCCTCTTTCATTATCCTCCATTTACTTTCCATTTAACATATCAATTATGGTAGCACCATTGGCTGTCGTTTACTTTACTACACCTTCCAAGATGGCATGTATCACCCTAGCCAGTAGTGTTACCCTGATCTGCATTGGCCAGGAGTTAGTTTTCAGACAGCCATGAACTGGAAAAGTTATTTCTGTCCAGAGAACTGTTTGCACGGCAGCAACAAGAATGAAATGAGTCACCACCTCCAACAGGCAACATCATGGAAATATCCTCCACTTGCAGAGACAGGGTCCAACCAACATCAACCAGTACTGCTCTCAAGTCTACATTTCCTCTATTATTTTTCATAGGAACATGATTCTTGTAAATAATACTTAGCAATACCAGTTAACTTGTGGGTGAACATCCTCTGTTCTGAACCAATGATTTCAAAAGAACTAGAGCACTTCCATACTGAATGAGGATGAACTCTTTTAAAATAAAGGGGGTTTTTTATATGGCTGTTAATGTGCTGCCTCTCTTTCCTTGAGGGATATTTTGCCACTGAGTTCCAAGTTGCCTTTCATTGGAAAAATAGATTGTTAAACTTTACAGTCACACACACCCCCCCAGTCTGAATGCAGCTCAGTCCTTTATCACCCTCATTACCCAAAGACCTCCATAGCCAGTCCCAAAGGAGACAAGAGGTAACAGTGTGTTGCAGAGACAGAGTGCCTGGAAGCCTTCACTGAGGGATATGGAGAAGCATCCCTTGCATAGAGGCACACAGCAGCTGGGATGGCCCGGTGAGGACTGTGCTGTGCCAGACGTGGACATAAACTGCAGTCCCCAGCCAAGCAGGTCAGCTAGCCCAGCTCTGACAGCTCTCAGGGACCTCCATAGTGATTTTCAGAGTTATTTTTCTTTCCAGCCAAGAAATCTAAGAAGTTGTGAACACAAACATCACTAGAGAAACTAGGTAATTATTTGACAGCTTATCTTTTGAAAATAAATGACTTCATGAACACAGCCAGCCTTGAAGGCTGGAAAGGAAGAGGCATCAGTCAGCTGTGGTTGACAACAGTGCAAAAAATCCCCAAGAAACCTTGTTTAAAACCTTTGATCAATTCCTTTTACTTAATGGCAGTACAGAGACTCATCAGATTGTCTTTCCTGGCAAGAGAATTTGACTTTATTAAGGGTAAGATTGAAGACATTCTGAGTTCACTACCTCTCTTGTTCCTCCACTGGCAATTAACAGCTAGCGGTTATATGCTGTTCAGTTTGGTGCCAACGTTTTCAGAGTCTAATGTTATCTAGCAACCAGAATGAGGTCAGGAAACTAGCTCAGATACGTTACTTTCTGTTTTCTTTTCTTGATCCTTAAACTTACTGATACCAATTAGCAATGTAATAACGAATATCTATATTAAATGGCAGCTGCAATTCCTGAAACAAGTCATTTCCAATCCTCACTCTCTAAGAAAAAAGTGAATTGGATCATGATATGCATTCTAGTTAATGAGGAGTATTTAATGCATTTCTTCTTGCTGGGTGCTCAAGTGGGTCACAACCAGATAATGGCATTGACACTTCATTGAAGGCAATCTTTAGAGCACCAGTACACCAGTTTATAAGCCAGTTATTGTCACCCAGCTCAGGGTAGCGAGTGCTGTACTTGTATTCCACACAATAGTTCTGCATACTGATGATTGACTACTAGTAACTTTGTGTGACTGAAGTCTCTTTATTTGTTACTACTAAACTCAAAAACCAAGCTGCATGAAAGATTTCCAGCAATATTAGCATTTGCATTCATGAAGTCATAGTACCCTTTTGATTGAAAGCTACCTCTGGAGTTCATCTAGCCTAACCCTCCTGTCAGAGCAAAGCTAACTGCAGAGTTTAGTCTGGTTGCTCATGGCCTTGTTCGTTCAAATTCTGCACATCTGCAGCATTGCCATCACCCACCTGGGCAGCCTGGTTTCTGTCCTTAACTCCTCACGTTTCTCTTATCCTTTATTACCTAGGTAAAAGCAGTACGAGTTTCCCTGCGGTGTTGTGAGTTGGGTTTGTTTTTTTTAGATTGAGAATCATAAAATGGTTTGGGTTGGAAAGGACCGTAAGAGTACCTCTTTCAACCTCCTGGTCACACTTCTTTTGGTGGTGGTGGTGGTGCATTGGGGGCTTTTTGTTGCCTTGTTTTGTATCATTGTTTTGGGGTTTGTGGTTTGTTGGTGTTTTGTTTGGGTTTGGTTTGGGGTTTTTGTTATGCTTTTATAGTATCTCTCCAGCATTTATTTCTTTTTCATCAAATTAAATGAAAGTCAGAATCTCCTGCCAATATTCCTAAGATCCCAAAACTACTTTTCTGACAGTACTTTTCCAGTCAAGCAATGGCAAAAGGCACAGCATGCCTGTGGCGAGTTGTGGGCAGGCTGTGCTGCAGGCACAGCCACGCATGAGCCAGGCCTTCAGGCATCCTCTAATTCCAGGTAACCCACTGTCCAAGCACGCTTAGGAAACTTAGTAAACATCCCCAAAAGTTGCATATGATAAGTCCAGTGAACATGACCAAATAGATCCCTCCCTATATAATTTCTTAACAATTCCTGCTCAGATAATATAAGTAAGTAAACTTTTTTAAAGTGTTACTATCCATTCATGTAAATTATATTGTCTCCAAATATGTGATAGCATGGAACTACTTTCCATTTTTAAACTCTTCATGAATAAAAAAAATGAATCTTTCTCTCCATTCAGAAAAGCACTTGTCATAACTACCAGTAGACTTAGAAGTTGCTACCTTTCAGGATTATACTTTAGTAAGATTGATCATTTACTATACGAGAGATTTTCGAAATCCTGTCTTTGGTTATTGTCATGGTTTAAGCCCAGCCATAACTCACACAGTTTGCTCACTTACTCCCCCATTTTTCTTCCCCCCCACTCCCAGGGGAATGAAGAGGAGAATCGAAAGAATGTAACTCCCAGGGGTTGAGATAAGAACAGTTCAGTAACTGAGGTATAACACAAACCACTGCTGCTACCACCAATAATAA
>JARCZZ010045759.1:0-25899 GCA_030323915.1 Brotogeris chrysoptera | reverse complement strand
AGTGAGGTCTCACAAGAGCAGAGTAGAGGGGCAGGATCACCTCCCTCGACCTGCTGGTCACACTCCTTTTGATGCAGACCAGGACACAGCTGGCTTTCTGGGCTGCAAGCTCACACTGCCCACTCATGTTCAGTTTCTCATCAACCAACACCCCCAAGTCCTTCTCTGCAGGGCTGCTCTGAATCTCTTCTCTGCCCAACCTATAGCTGTGCCTGGGATTGCTCCAACCCAGGTGTAGGACCTTGCACTTGTCATGGTTAAACTTCATCAGGTTGGCATCCGCACACCTTACAAGCATGTCAATGTCCCTCTAGATGGCATTCTTTCCCTCCAGTGTATCAACTGAACCACACAGCTTGGTGTCATCAGCAAACTTGATGAGGGCACACTCAGTGATGATAGTTTTTGTGTTTTTTAATATTTAAAACTAATTGAAGTTTCACCAGTGATTAGGACATTTCTACTGTCTCTGTACTTTCCGTATTTTGTTTAATAAAGCATAATACCGGGTTAAAGGATCATACATTTTCACACAAGTTAAGGCCACAGTGATAACTTTAGTACATTAAATGTTTCAATTATTCCTTGTTAGCCATTCAGAACAAAGTGCAAACAAGGTCTTTTGCTGAAAAGAAATGTAATTTATATAATTGACAATATGAAGAATCACAAGGACAATTAATTAAACGTACAGGTAGATTCTTCACACAAGTTATCTTCCTGCCGTGCTAGGTGCTGCTGGTTCAATTGACTATATTTTAAAATTAAATATTGCAATTTTGGTAAATTATATTGTCTTAAATTGCATCTCAACTAGGCTTGAGTAATTTTGTAATTCCCTGTTCATATCGGATAATACATATGGCCAATGTGTGTTATTCTCTTTTCAGTATGAATATGTCAGCATGCAGGGAGTTCTTCTCAAGCTTACTACATTCACAGCATTGATTATGTACCTTCATCAGTTTTTGCATATCCATTCAGAGGATTCCCAGGCCCAGACTGATATTCAGGAATAACAGATACTTCATATCTTGTATCCTGAATCAAGTTCTGCAGAATAGTTGATCGTTCATTTGCTGAGACAGTCACTTGTCTCCTTTCTCCTCCCGTAAGTGGTCTATACACAAGCCTGTACCGTAGGACATTTCCTGGAGCTGGAGTCCAGCCAACTACAAAGCTATCAGTAGTTTCATCTGTTATCCTTAAGTTTCGAGGAGCACCTTTAACTGCAAAAAATATAAACATATGATTTGCAAATATTTGCTTTAATTGAGTAGTATTTGAAATTAAAACATTCCAATCATTCTGTTAGCTTATCCACTTTATCAAAACAGTTTATATTGCCATCCCATTGTTTTAGTCATTTCTGAAAATTTATGGGCCAGAGTTACAATAAGCAGCGTAACAGAGCTGTCCACAGAAGTACCTTAATCTCTGTTTATACCGGCACTTCTGAAACTTAAGATAGCCTGCCTGTGTTTAGTGATAACAATTGAAGTGAACTGCATGGGACACTTCGGAATAACTAGTAGGGAAATACATAAACACAACAAAATATACAGGTTTCTCTGCGGTGGCCATTTGTTTCTGCATGACCTTTGTTTGCAGATAGCTGAGTACACACAGACAGCTCTCTCATTTTAAAGAAATGGTCAAGGGAATTGCAACAGGAAAAGAAAAAAATCCAAACACAAAAGCAATTCTATTGCTTTCAATTAAATTTTCACAACAAAAAAATATATTAATTGCAATATAAATTGCATCTAGTGTTTAAAAAAGGCTTCTGATTTTAATTACAAACTCAAAGACAAAAAATAGCTTGTTATCACAGAAATTAAGGAAAAAGCATAGTGAATCATTTAATCTAGTCTGCTCCTTGACAAAAGATACAGCAGCTCGGGTCATTTCATATGAACTCAGTGGGCACACCAAAGAATAACTTGACCCTTCCAACATCCATTAAGATCTAATGCACTGCAATTTGCCTATCAGTATGTTGCATTGTCATTTAGGTTTTGCGTTTTTGTTATTTACTATCTAAACTATAATTCAACTAGAACATTAGATGCCAAAAGGACTCGTTTTCCATTTAAATTACATGCCTGTTAAGAAAGAAACAATTAATAATCACAATTTTAAATAAACTTGTTTTCTGCTCATGAGAAATACAATACCCAATTTCAAATTCTTTAAAAGCTTGAAACCAAAATTAGTTACAAAGAAAACTGTCTGGCCCAAATTGTTAGCTAGATCTGCATAAACCACTGCTGATGTTTACATAATTGCAAAAGAACTCTTCTCACACACTGGGACCTCATCAGATCAAGATTATGACAATTATTTGAGGCATAATCAGTTATAACATGGGAACACTGGTTATTTTTATTAAAGCTATTCCTTCTCCTGTCCCTTACAGTCTAAACTACATTTTCTATCAGCCAAGATTTTTTTTTTTCTACGGGAAAGTTATGTGTGGCCAAAACATTCTGACCCGTACAGTCATGGAAACATGCACACCAACAGTGAAACCTGCATCTTCCAAATTTAACATCCAAACTAAGCTATTTTATAAGCATGTATTTCTATCAGTCCTAAAATGAAAGAGCAATTAACAAATTTCCCTGCTGCTCTTTGTGCTCCCTTGGAACCATTTACATCACCAAAGGTCACAAATGACAGCATGGAATAATGAAAAACAGTGGATCAATATTTTAAAAAGCATGATTTAGACTAGACTGCGTATATAACAACTGGAATAGAAAACCAAATTTACTGTCATCGTTCTTCTTTAAATGAGTGGAAATGCATCATGGCAACTCTACCAAGAAAAGATACTGCTACCATTAAATTTACAGCCTACCACTTAAATTTACAGCCATTAATCACATAACTCTCAGTGACATCAATGGAAGTTTTGAATCAGTAAGAGTTATTGGATCAGACCCATGAAGTTCTGATGAGAAACAGCTGACCAAAAACTCAGCCCCCCTTAATCCTATGGTATGTAAAACAGAATTTTTATTAACATAAGTTAGACGTAGACATGGCAAATTTCATAGGTACATGCTTGACTTTAAATGTATTAAAGTCAGCATACATTCCTGCATCAGAATCATAATTATTAAATAGAACAAAATAAAATTGGAAAGGACCTACAATCATCTAGTCCAGTTTAAGTGTATATTAAGATTGATACATGTCAATGAATATATTATTATTGACAAAACACCATTTGAAAATAGGCCACTACAGAGAAACACAGGATCCATCCAACTTTCAGGAAAACTAAAATCTAGTCTTAAAAAATTAAAGTGGGCCTATTATTGGAATTTTATATCTTTACTAAATGCATTAAGAGACAATAATGTTTATTCTCATCCCACATGCCAGTACAGATCCTCAGGCTTAGCTTAGTGTATGTTCCACATACACCCATTCTCTGAATTAAGCAAATTCTCATTCAAACATATGACTCTTTCATGTCTGAGAATAACGGGAAGCCTACCTTCTAAGGTGGTTTCCTCTCCATCCAAGGGAGGGCCGTCACCATCTTCATATTCAGAAATCACACTGACTGCATAAGTCGTTTCAGGTAGCAAGTTTGTGAGAACTGAGCTAGTACTTGAAGCTGGTACTGAAACAATAAATTCTTCTCCACCAACTGCTACTTTATATTTAATGAGATAGGACAAAACCTCGGATCCAGCTGGAGACCAGCTCACTTTGAAACTGTCAGATGTTACGTTAGAAAAGACCATATTCTTCGCAGGTACATAAGCTGTATGGAAATAAAAATGCATAGATGAGGCATTCCTGCTAGAATATTTTTATCACAAAATCTCTAAGATAAATTTAAAATGTCCCTCAATTATAAGATTTATTAGAATTGACACATATATTGTTGCACATGCAACTGTATTTGTTTTCTATACTTGCTTATAGCCATTAAAAGTCATTATGATCCTTTTTAACTTGTCTCGCATCATACAACGAGTAAAGGCACCAACTCAGTGATTTCTTGATAAAATGAGAACAGTCCATCTAAAAAAATATACTTATGAAAACTTAAATTAGAATCTGATGATCAAGTTGGGTTCCCTATGCCCCATGAACAGCAGTAACATAACACCCTCAACAGGAACTAAGGATCCTTGGGTTTTTTTCAGATCTAGATTAGAAATAGGACAAAATAAATCCCAGTATTTTTTTCAGGAATGGAGTCAAAGGGGAAACAAGGAACTTGACATGAGGCACAAACACAAACCTGACATCCTGGGCTTGTTTTGCTTGGCCTAGTCAGACTAACAGTGGGGATGTTAAGACTGCTTGAGCCCTCTAAAACAAAGGCTGCTTTGCTGGTTTGTTCCTCAAAGCTATCCTGAAACAAAAGGCTTATTTTTAAAGAGAGTGGGGTTTATCAATACTGGGGACTATTCAGTGTTAGTGTTCTACTAAACACAAGTAGGGACACAGAGGGTGCAAGTAGTCATAAGTAACTTTAGCTGACCAAAAGCTGGTCATTTACAAATCTTGTAAATACTAAACACTACCCAAACTCATCAAATTTGGATGCATGCTAAGACCTTCATTTCAGTCTTTACAGTTAGATTGAGATTAACATCACCTAGCATCTGTTGTCTCACATTGTCTTGTCTACACCCATTTCAGAGAACTTACCCCAAAAATTTATCAAATCAACTCTGGCAGTGTTGGCATTGCTCCATTGCCTTTGAAGTTCTAATAGACAAGCTTATACTAGCTACCTCATTTTGGACAGCTTAGGAAGAGTGTCCCTAGTTAGCAACTGTTTTACTGAAGACCCTGAATGTAAAAGCATAGCATGTCCACTAAGGTCATTCCAGATAGACACACACTTTAATAGCTTTCTAAGTACGCGGGGGGGGGGGGGGAAGGTATTTCTCCAATATTTTTTCCATCTCTCCTTTTCAATCAATTTCCTCCATTGCTTTTAACATAGTGAAAATGAGAAACAAATCCCCAGTTATTTAAATTATCATTTGCATATGGAGAATTTAATCAATGTCAATTCTTTAGGTAACTATAAGCACAAAACATTGGTTCAGATTTGTTTTCACTGCATTTTCTGCACTTCTCTAAGTAGTAGTAGTTACTTACATTTTTTCCTTATAGCAGCCAGTTCCTGCTCAATCCGTAGGCAAACAGACTGTGTAAGTTCAAATGATATTCTTTGAAAAGCATCAAAATCTTCCACTGTGTAAACATGGGTTTCAGCAGGAGGCGATGCAATTGCTTCTAGTTCTGTACGTACTGCATCCTTCACACCAACTGCAAATATTTCTACATCTGCATCCCTCAGCTTTATTGCAGGTTCTTTAAAAGCATCTGACGATTTTCCATCAGTAATAAGAATCATGACTCTTGGCACATTTGGTCTTGATCCTTTGCTGGTAACAAATACTTTCTCCCTCACATATGTCATCGCTTTGCCTGTGTTCGTAGATCCACCTCTGTAGGGGAAGTTGTTAATAGCCTGAATTATGTCTTCCACTCTGTTGTATCTGTTCAAAGAAAACTCCATATGGGGATCTCTGCTGTACTGGACAAGACTTATCTGTACTTTTCGAGGAGATATCTCAAAGCTTTTAACTAACACTTCCAAAAAGGCTCTTACTTTAACAAAATTGGCGATACCAATGCTGTAGGAGCCATCCACTAAAAACACAACATCAGCTTTTACATCCACACCACGTGAGCATTCTGCAAAGAAAAAGAATCACCACTATAAACACATATTCGATAGCCACAGCATTACATACCTATTTGCTTATAAAGGAAATAAACCATGCTAAGTAAAGCTGGATTTCATAAATAATGACATTAAAACAAGCATCATAAAACAATTATCACAAGTATGACATTAAAACAAGCATCAGACATACAAAACCCAAAAAGTTACTGTGTGAAAATAACATACTAGCTCCTTACTTACCCACTTGAACTTTTACTTGCTGTGTTTTTTCCATTATCGTTATTGGCTCACTGGGGGTCAGTCCTTTCACTGCATAAACATTAATTTGATATTCTGTGTCTGGAGAGAGATCTTTAACATTCAGAGCAGTAGTCTGAGGACCCACACTCAGTACATGTTGTTTTCCACCAGATATCATTGGAATGAACTGCAACCGATAGCCAGTTATTTGGCTTGTTGATGGATCCCAAGTGATCCTAACAGACTTTGAGGAGATCTGAGTGGCCACAAGATTTGAAGGAGGCTCCACCACTGAAAGCAATCAAAAGCAAACCCAAAATTTTAATTAAAATTATAAAAATATTTTCTTCCACATTTTTAGCTCTGGAATAAATGTAGTTATCTTTACTTAATCTTGACTAAAAATCCCTTTCTTTTCTATTTTTAATCATAACTAAACACAAGGGAATTTCAGGGCAGTCCAAACAAAAATTTTTTCCCTTTAGTGCATTTTTCCATAGAAGTGATGCCTGTGTTCAAATGGGCTGCATCAGACTTCTGATAACTGCACATCGTCTTGCTTTTGAAACTATGGAATAATGGAGTTTTTCCAAATCTACTACATCATATTCTTCTCTCCTGTATTTAAATGCACAAAGCTGAGACCTGTTTTCCACACTTCCTAATGAGGCAACGGATCAAATTCCAGAAATAAAGGAAGTAGATACAGCCCTTTAAATGTGCATTAGAATAAACTCATATTAATAAATACGCTTGTATAAAATATCTCACCTTCTTCTCCACTAACCAGTTCACCTAGTTGCTCATCAACACCAGAGCACACTTGCAAGATAATTTCATTCTGTATATCCACAATTCCATCAAAATTAGCCACATTGAACACATGCTTCAGTGAAGGCTGAGATGCAATTAGCTTGAGTTCCTTTGCATCTGCTGCTTTGATTCCTAGAAGTTGCAATAGACAGGACTATGTTAAGTGGCCATAAAATACAGACACCTGTGAATGTATTCATAATGTATCAGAACATGCTGGGGTAAAGCTGTGTTCAGTTCAGTTCTGTCATCATCAATAAATAACCAAACTACAAAATAATGATTAATGCAATGAGATGACATAATGTGCTTTCAACCTGAGAAAATCAAGTGGTGTCTTCATTCACACCAAGGTTGAAAGTATGTTTGTCAGTCATCTTATCTCCATATAGGAGCTACAGAATTACTATAAAATTAACACAACTGTTATTGTGCGTGACTTGAGGGCACGAGCGACCCATTTCAAGGCATATACATGGAAAGAGTGGCATAGTGAATTTCTTGAAACAGAGAATGTGTAAAATATATAACTTATTCTTCAGAAATATTAACCTGTCAAACAGGTCTAAATCAGATCTCACTCAGGAATGCTAATCTCTCAATAGGAAAACTCAACGTACCCAAAGAAAAAATTTCAACGCCTATGTTGCGAAGCTCTCTTGCAGGAATTTCAACTTCATCTTGAGCTTTTCCATCCGTAATGACAATTGCTACTTTGGGAAAGCCTTTTCTTGCTCCAGCAGACTCAGTAAAGGTGTTTTGAATGAGGTAATTGATAGCCTCACCTAAAAAACATCACCACAGGTTGTGTTTTACTAGGCTTGAATGAACCAGAATTTAAAGCAAATTTGGATTATAAAATGAAACGCTGACTAAATACGTATGTGGGAAATCTGTACCTGTCATTGTGTTGCCACCTTTGTAAGGTATCCTTTTAATTGCATCAATAAGATCACTTCTTCTGAAATATTGATTTAAATTGAACTCGGTTCTTGTATCTGAACTGTACTGAACAACTCCAACTCTCGTCTTTTCTTCTCCAATGTCAAAAGCTGATACAAGGGCAACCATGAAGTCCAGAATATATCTGAAGTTATTTCTCCCTACACTCCATGAACCATCTACCAGGAAAACTAAATCGGTCATTGCACTTATGGAGCATTCTGGAACACAAAAAAAATTTAAAAAATCTCTTAGCAAATTAGGAATTGCATTCTTACAAATCAGTGAGAAATGTTTGACAGAAACTTAGTAGGTAAAAAAAAAAAAAAACCAAACAGATTAATAGATTGATATTCTTATCTGGAATATTTTACTTGGGGAAGCATTAATAACATAAGTGAACACCCATACAAGCCTTCTACCTGCCATTACCAAAAGGGAACTGCCGCCTAGATATTCAGTTTTGAGATGCTTCTCAGGCTATTTCTTGCCAGATGAAAACTCACATACAAAAATTTTTGCAACACTTTGATGTTACAGGAACATTTCATTCCATGCCACTTCAGTTTTGTATCTTTTTCTCCCCATAAAATCTGCACAGGTTCCTCTGCAATGTCTTTTATCCACAGCACAATGTCTTTTGTTAGTAGGACTAAGACATTCATAGACTTCCTCAGGTTAGTTGCATAAAATCCCTGGTTTCAGTACCAACTTTGCACCTCAGTCTTTCAAAGCAGCTATAAATTCCTTCCACTCCTGTCCCTTCCCAACTTTTCCTAGCTCTGGACCATTTCACATGCTAATTTCATTGCTGGGTAACACAGGAACACAGTTTAACTTTATAGTGCCCTAGAGCTAGACCTTATCTCTAAAGTGTTAGATAAGTCGAAAGACAAAACACCTTACTTTGTAATTGAGCCTCAACCTTCTTTTCCTCTGGTAGCCCTGGACCACCTGTCTGAACTGCACAAAGCACAACATAAAGAGAATTAATGGAGGAAATCAGGTAAACTTGTAAACATCAAAGAAAAGCATGTAGGAAAACAGAGACACAGATCTGAGAAGCCTCAGAACATGAAAATATAAATCCAAGTCATGAATACATCACCTGTACTTACAGTTTTGACAACATAGCATTCAAGTCAACAAAAAAATACAGAAAATGCAAAAAGAATTAAGAATCCTCTGAATTTGTACTTCTCATACAGTAATTTCCTGAAAACTAACTGCAACATCCCTGGGTGAAATACCAGTATTACCTCTCTCTAACACGTAGAGGAACTCATCATAAGTACTTCTCCCATGGCTGTTTGGGAAGCCTGACATATGTGACAAAATGTGTCACAGATGATAGTCCAATGTGCTTAACATTTTTTATTTAATTAATTTTATGCTTTATTTATTTAAATATAAATTATAAAAATTTCAGTTCCATATCTTACCACCATATAAATCTACTGAGTCACATTTTATTGTTTGATGAAAGTAGTTAGCCCTTTTTTTTTTCTTCACACACAGGAAGCCAGTCGGATTCATTTGTTACTGAGGTCAATAAGAGCCTTCCCCTTGACTTCAGCACATGCAGATTATAGGAAGTAGGCTTAGCTCAAAAGAGCCAGTGGCCTCCTGCAAAGAATTCTGTCGGGTGGTCAGACATGATATATCCATGCTAGTCTCCTCTTATCACTTGCAAATTACCTCTGCTTCTCCTTGGAATTATTCTTAATCGTAAATGGCTGTTCAGACAGCTACATATGATCAGAGTTTAGGTATGTGACAATTTTGTTGAGGAACTGGAACAAAGCCATGTTTTGTGCATGACCACTCCTTTATATTGCTTGGAATTACATGTACTTACTTGTCAGTTGGCCAAAAACAGGTAGACTCTCCTCTCTTTCATCATATGAAGCTATTGATACAACATATTCTATATCAGGTATAAGATCTGACAAGACAGTTTGGGTAGTGCTAGGTGAAAGAGTAAATTCTTTAGTAGGCCCATCTGCAATAAATATATAAAACAGTTAACGCAGCCTTTAAATCTAGTAGTATCAATGACAAGTTGATCATTAGAGGAAAAAAAAAATGCAAAAGAGAATAATCTCTCTAAAATCCAATGATAATTTCAGAATGACACACTTTCTTTTGTCCTGAAGTACGAATTTTGAAACATGAAACTTCAAACTAATCTACTTTCAGTAGTGGCCTAAATTACTGAAGTGGTTATTAAATTACAGGAAATCTGAAACCTAAAAAGCACATACAAAATGTACTATTATCTAACAAGTCATGGTCCAGTTCTGATTCTATATCACATTTACACTGATTATTTCTCAAAGTGAAATAAAATAACAGGTGTCTTACACAGAGTTATCAGGAAGTTATATGACATCACTGCATCATTACCTGACACATGCAATACTTCCCCCAGGAGAAGTATTTGAATGCAGTACAATACAATTCCCTAGCTAAGGTAAAAGCATACAAGAGGAGCAGAATGATAACTCTACATTCATTTTGCTCCTCGCAAAGGAAAGGCGTCCAAAACTTACTACCTGCAGTTTCAAAGGGTAAATGCTATGACAAGAAAAACTCTAACTTGGAACAATCACCACTTCTTCCTATATGCCCTTTGCTGTTACCCAATCTTGATCAGAAACTTCACAAAGACATTAATAGCTACTAAATTAGATATAAGTGAAAATAAGCCCAAGTTTTCAAAAAATGTAATGACATAATAAAATTTTATTGAACTCACCATTTGTTGGAACCACAGTAATCCTGTAACCCACTATTGCATCTGGTGGCCTTTTCCATGACATTTGAACATTATGTTCATCTATAATTGTAAAATTCAAGTCTGATGGTGGATTAACTGCAAAAGATTTATACCAGGTGGATGTTTAACAGCTTGAACAAGCTTTGGCAAATGAATAAATAAAATAATTTTAGCAAAGCTTACTAAAATTGTCTTTGCATAAATTTGTTTCCAACAAATATAAAGATATGTTGTTGGAGAAAGAGTAAAATTAAAAGCTGACAAGATATGACAAAACATCGAAGAGTATACACATTACAGAGGACAGCACAGAACATATGTTTCTTGAGTTGCCAAGACATTCAAGAATGGCCAGGAAAATCAAGCACAATAGAAAACACATTTGGATACATGTACAATGAGTTCACAGATAATCACCACATATGCAAACATTTCACATAACAATTAAAGGAAATTTTTTTACATGCTGGGTGCAATCCGTACAAGCATGCCAAATCATAACCTGCTTACAGTATCATGAGATCATTTAGGACATTGAGAACACAGTACTCTTCTTAATTAGACATCAAAGAATTGATCAGCTTTTTAATATACTCTCTGCATAGTCATATTTCTTATCAATTTCAATGAATCTAGGAACTTGGCAGAGAAAAAATGTATTTTTAAGAATACAAGAAAATATTACGCATTTAATGCTCAGTAAAACAATTTCTGTTAGGGTCTAGATAGAATATACGTCTAAAATGTATATCAGCAATAATGATATACTGATGTGTCATTTTATCCCAAATATGGTGAGCTCCACCCCTTTGTTCCTAGAAGCCACTATACTTTGCATACGGCTGCAAATGATTCAGGAACTAAGGGGACAATAAGTGGGAATTATATTGGTTGTAATTTGCTGAAATATTTGAGCTGATGTGAAAGTTCACAAAAATAAGATTCTACCTGTTTACACCAGATTGATACAATTTCAAAGGTGTAAACTGTAGTTTTCATGTTCCCTTTGCAGCAGGTATACCCATACTAGTAGTGGCATTTTAACATAAAATGCCAGTATGGTTCTAAACAACACAACGGTTAATTATGAAAAGACAACATCAAAGTATATTTATGGACATTTATTTTACAGAATTTATAGAAAACAGCAAAGAGGGCACCAATGATCTGAACAAATGACTGCAAATAAAACTTGAAGGAGTTGATGACAGAAGTAACTGAACAGTAACAGAAAGAGTTTTCATATGCTATTTTGCAGCACCATGCATATGTAAATGAAATGTTGATTATTATTTTTTTAGCTTCCCATGATGGACAAAAGCCTCCATGTACAAGGTTCATTACACAAAGACGCTTCATAAATATTTTATAATGATATTCTCTTTGTAAATTTGGCATGCTTATTCATGCAGTATTTTACTGACTCACTGTCAGTGCATGGTAGGTGTACTACATATTATTGTTTAAATAGGTCTACAAAGTAAGATTAGATTCAGCCATACTTTCCTTAACTACTTGTGAGACTGTTTTGCAGGCATTTTTAATAGACAGATCTTCTCTGATTCCTGGAAGATCTCCATCATGTGCCAGATTTTGTTTCAGTTTTGAATATAAAGAGCAGATAAGGAAATAAATGCTAGAATGTATACTTATGAGAAGACACCGCCCAATTGCAATAAGTAATACTGAGCTCAAAAACCCTGGCAACCAATTGTGTAGGCATCTTTTTGCCTTTTAATTTCCCGTCATTTCCAACCATAGGATAATATGGCTTTGTAATACTGATATAGCAGATAAGCTAGTACTGAAGTAAATGTTATTTTTCCTATTGTCCATACACAGGCAGTGAGATTAGGCCATTAACCTGCATGCATAGTTTATTCTTCATTCAGTTTATGAGTATCACAATGCTAGAGACAGCAAGGTAGTTATTTAGTATGAAAATCATGCAACACGTGTTAATAGTAAAATACACTTAGGTGATAAGAATATCATTATAAAATATTGTTTCAGTAGCAATGGCTCAGGACAAATTTAATGCAAAGGCAGAGACAACTGACCTGAGCATGCTTTAAAAAAAAAAATCAGTACATGGAAAAAATAGCGCCACCAACCTTGCAAGTAAATTGGCATGTTGCAGCAGAGACTTTAGGCTTTATCTGCTGAAGGACAGCAGCAGCCCAACTTGTTGATATCCAAATGACCGGATTCCAGATAAACTGAAAAAATTGACTGTGAGGAAAAGTCTTTAACATTTGAAAGGAATTTAATCCATCTTATGAAAATTCAGATGTGGATCTTGGAAGGTAACAGGAGTAGTACAGAATATATACAGAAGCGATGTATCCGTTCATCCAGGTGTTCATAGCCTTTTAGAACAATGGCATTGCAGGGGACCTCAGAAAGTCCCCTCATCTATCCCACAGCCAAGATACGATCAGCCACCTCATGTCATTACTGACATGTTTGCTCAGATCATTCTTAAAGAAATTACTCCACAGAAATTTCTCCAATGCCTTACTGCCTTTCCCATCATAAAGTTATACCCAACACCTAACCCTGGTCTTCTTTGCTGCAGTTTAAATGCATTCATTCTCAACCTGTAGCTGACTTATGAAACTCAATCATTGAACACTTCTCCCTTTGAAATCCAGAAAGGAACTTTGCCTGAGTTAAAAAAAGCCAGTTTGGATCCAATGTCATCAAAATGTCTTCCAGATGGCCTGCAAGCTTTTGATAGTCAAACAATCTCCAGAACATCACATGGGTCAGATTTCACCCATATGAAACCAGCTGCAGGGTGAAGACCAAACCATGGTCATATCATTGAGAGCAGTAAGTCGATCTGAAGTACAGCAAAACGTTTAGATGATAAAAACCTTATTGCAAGAATCAAACAGAGCAACTGTTACTTCACCATATTAAAATTCTTCTTCCAGAATGGAATTCACCCATGGAAAAATAATAAATCTGTAATACAGAATCAGATCAGACTTCTAGGAAGAAAATGCCCCTGGTTGTGGCAGGAGTTTGTCCCATTACAGGAACAAATCTTAAAACTGCACCCTAAAAAGGCTTAAGTGTGAGCACAGCTTTACTCAAGCAAGCAGTCTCGATGTCAGGCTATCTGCGTAAGTGAAGTGGCACCTGTGCTTACAGTGTATTGATACTGCTGATCAACCTGATCCTGTCCATCAAAATCCATGCCAAACTTCTCACTGACTTGTCAAGGTAGAGGACCATGATCGTAACATGTAATGGTGTTATACTATTGCCTTCATACAGGGATTCCACTGCTGATGCAGAGAAATATAGGGCTCCCATAAAGGATTTTAGCGTATTAAAAAGGTATCATGCTGTATGACAGTAATGTTTACACACTGGCAACTTCCAACTCTCTTAGAACTATGATAACTTCCCCAATTGGATATCCTATCTTATGCACCACAACAGGAAACAAAGCAAAAAAAAAAAAAAAAAACCCAAAACATCAGACATATAATTAATTAATTGCCACTCCTGGTGTTATATATATATATAATAACAGTATCTTTTCTGTAACAGAAAATATAGAGCAAGGCATCTTCCTCATGCTATGTATGTCTTATACTAACCTAATCTACAGATTTTTACAGATAACACAGTGTGACTGCCAGAGGATCCCAATGAATATCTTCATAAGAGGAAGTAAAATATAATTAGAAGATAAAGCAACTTAAACATATAAGTCTACAACCAGATTTCAAAGTGGTGTAACTTGGAAGTAGCTACCGTCAACAATCCCTATGTGAAAAAAAATTCTGTAATTCCATCACTGGAAAAGACTCCTTATAATTAGCATGTGAAATAATATGTTAGCCCATAACATACAGGCCATGGAAGCTACACAATAATCTCAGCCTTGCTCTAACTAAGATAAGCCCTGCTGAGGCTGGAAGAGGCCAAAAGTCCTCATGTATTATTTTCTTAATAAATAGAATGGATTTGACACAAGTAATTAGATCAAAACCCCAGCAAGCTCCTTTAAAGCCAATGTTGCCAATCTGAATGGGAAAAATAATGAGCTATTACCTAGATACTTAGCCAAAAACAGATTCTGAGACTTGTTAGGTATTCATTTCAATCACAACACAGCAGCATCGTCACCTGTATGTTTGCATTTTTTAATTTTATACACATATATGAAATTTCTTCATATAGCTCCATAAGTGTATTTTGAAAAAAATCATTAAATATTTGTATTTCTAACTATATTTGAGTATGTAACTAAACATAACTGCATTCATACACACAAAACGCATGCATGAATATATACCAACTTTTACGTATGGTTGTGCATTTATGTGTATGTGCATGTGTGTGTCTACACATACACACATATAAACTTTGCTTCTAACTCACAGTAGGAAAATCAAGGAGTTATAGTCACCCTCATGTATATCCAGATCTCAATTTCACACATCAATCTATGTGATTCTCTCCTTGGGAGCTCAGAAATCAACAACTACTTTCTCAAAAGACAGAAATCAGACATCAAAAGGTAACAAAATAATGGTTCCACCAACTAGTCCCAAAGCTGAATGGGTAGTTAACTTCAAAAGTTTCAGCTATCCTGGATCATCTCTAAACCATTCAGTCAATGAAAATTAATGTACTCAACACAAGCTTTGTTACACTGAAAAGTCAGCACCTCCACAGCCTCAGTGAGGTCATACAAAGCCAACGATTTCCTCATTCCTTTCCTGTGCCATTTGGTATCCCATTATTGGGAAATGCAAGGAACTACACAAGCCATGACATCATCACAGCATTACCTTGAGATTATAACTAACCGGCTATTCACATACTAATCTACTTGGCTTAACTATGAATGAAATAATGAAAAGAAATCTTATCTAGTGAAAGAACATAGATTTTCCCCTGGCTTTTGTGAACACAGAAGGAAAAAATAATGCGACAGAAAGAAATCTTGACATGAGGACACACAGGGAATGCACTGGAGTATTATGGTGTAGGATAAAAAAGGCAAAAAACACTTTAAACACGGCATAAAATACAGCATCATACACAAGAAGTTTAAGCTGAGAGATGTCAGAAGGATTGCAAAATAAAACAAGAATTTCACTGTAAACCAGCAAAAATGCTGAGCATGGAAACAGATTTACTTCCCTGTGGGCAGGGTAAACAAATAGCTTCCCCAGTGAAATGCCATGAATGCATTTAGGCTATACGTTTTTTTTTTTACACCCTCTACTGCTACAGTGATTGTCCAGCTAGAAACCCCTGCATTGCTGTGTCTGCTCTGACACCATTACTGTAGCTCATTGCCCTGCCAACAGCAACAGAGCACAGCTCTCATGAAGTACTTGCAGAGCAGCTGTGATGCTGATGAAGAAAGAGTTTCATCCTGGAAGATTTAGGAATCTATGAACAGCAGTACCAGACAAACACCAGATCTACTCCCAGGATAGACTGAAAAATGAAAGCTGAAGGAAGACAAAAAAAATAGAACTAACATTTTCCTTCCCTCTGCTTTCACCCCTTCTTCCCACCCCCTATCAATAATCTTTAGCACATCAAAAGGCCCTCTGCCTTATTACCTCTCACTTTCTCATCCCACCAAATGTCTGCCCACACCTTAGATAAAGAAAATTCAAACTGCAAAGTCAAAGGAACAAAACATAATGAGAGAGAAAGTGGTGGGGACAGCCAGATGGAGAAGGGGGGAGAGGGACAGAAAATTGATGGGTGGGATGGAGATTTGCCATAATGTAATCTGAAAGTTGGAAAAATAGACTAAAGGACAAACGTTCACAGAAGAAAGTCAATTCAGCAGACAACATTTAAGTTGTAATGATACCAGAACTAAAGTAAATAAGATACAACATGCAATTTATAAGATGATGTAAAATTGAAGCACAAAATTAAAATGGTGCAGGAAAATGACCAGTATAATGCAAACAAAAAACACACTGCAAAAAAAAAAACACCTTTATAAAAGCAATTTCCACCAGAGGAAGTCCTAAGGTACTCCTAGCTTTGAACTTCCATTTTCAGCACCACTATTTCTCACTGCACTTCCTGATCAAGACATTTTTCTCTTCTTACTTCAAGACTCTGAAACTGGCAGAAGTTTCTCAGAAAAACTTGATCACTGTGAACTACATATTTTACTTAATACACAATTCTGAATGCAGAATAATGCAGGCCCTATCCAGGAGCACTCTACAACTCACAAGTTCAGTTTTGTTTACCAATGGCACATCCTTCAACCTGAGAGCTAAAGTTTGGCCATCTTGTCTGGCAATGCATCTATTTTCACCATTATTAAATAACAGTGCGCTTCTCCAAATACATTTTTGTAGCTTCATTAACAGTACTTAAGCTATGACTGGCTTAGTCAACACTATAGCTAAATAAAACACCTTCACTCACATTTTGAAATAACCGACTCCACACATGTAATCCCTGATGCAGAACAACAGCAACATTACTGCAGTTCAGAGTGATCTCCCTCCTAACATGGGGAAATACACGCAAATACATCCACTCCCTTCCTCCATCAAAACTGTCCATTGCTTTCTTTGCTTTCTCTGGCATGGCAGTCCTGCAAATGCAACTCTGAATTGACTTCAAATGACCTTTTTTGGCTCCTCAGCCAACAATAATGCAGCTCAAGAGGGAGGCAGCAAGCTGATTCTCTCCTAGAGTGACCAGATGTTGCACTGATGGCAGAAATGTCATCTTTTGCCAGAAAGCCAGTGTACTTTACATCTGCATGCCCCAAGCAAGTACCACTGCTGGGGAAGAAAACGCCTCAGAAACATCTCTGACACACCATACTTTTAGAAGCCATCAGCCAAAGTGGCCAAATCCAGACACAGCAGCTTGACACAGGCCATGATCAGAGAAATTTGTTCCGATTCAATACAGAGAGAGAAGGAAAGGAAAAAATAATATCAGTTGGCCGGCTTCCGGGTTTTTTTCCAGTAAATCCCAGGGAGTTCACAGCCAGTGATTCGGCTCACCCTATGACGGTCACTTCCCAAAGGTCAGTCAAGTCATTTCAGCACAGGATGCTCAGCATCTCTATTTCTCCTGGCAGCCACTGCTGGAGAAACACTGTTATTATGACCAAAGCCACGCAGCTCACACAAATGGTGACTGGGGAGGTTGTCACCACACATGCTGTTAATCCACTGGGAAGGCAAATGCACCAGGCCCAGGCCATTTTGAGCCACGCTGTAGTGAGTGTAGTGTCCATGATGGGTCTCTGCAGCTGGAGGCAGGACACTGCCATGGGCTGACAAAGACCTCAACCTCCAGAGAGACATGGCCAGGGCTCTGAAAAGAGGAGGAGAAGGAGGAAAAGAAAGGCCTTGTTGGGGGTGACAGTACCGCATACATGCCAAAGCCTTGAGGACATGACTGCTACAGCAAGGCCTGGCCCAGGCACAGCCACTCTATAGTGGTGCCCAGGCCATACACCATGGCGGTGGCAGTCCCCCTAATCAAAACCAACATGGAGGCCAAACCACCCCAAGGGAGGGTCCTGCCACCCCAGAACTCAGCGAGGGGTCGCCCCGCCAAGCTGGGGAAGCTGGTGAGCCGGCAGGCCGGCAGGGCAGGAGCAGGGGTTCCAGCCAGGACAAAACACACAGGCGCAGAGAGCCAGACTGTGTTGGAGTATTTTATTTCAAAGCTGTGGGTTGTTGGGTGGTGGGTTTTCTGTTTCCTCTCTCAACATATCTAAATGAGACTACAGCACAGAGCCTGGTCATTCTCTATCCGTCATAGGGGCAGCACTGCAGGCCCCTGCCGTGCCAGGCTGTCCACCAGCAGTGGCAGCGGGCTCCTCGGGCGCTGCACCGAGGCGGCCCATGTCCCGTCTGTGAGGTGGTGTGGACAGCACACCAGAGAGACAGAGAGGGAGCTACCATCCGGCTGACTAGCCGGGAGAAACAGAGCACAGAAGGAGCTGGGCAAGGAAGAAGAGGCATTTCTCTGAAGGAGAGAAAGAGAACGCAAGGTAGTTACACTCAAAAACAGAGAGAGAGCCGGCAGCTCAAAGGCTGGGTGGGAGGTTTGCTGGTCATCAGGGCACCGGGGGCAAGGGGGTAGGGAGGGGAGGTTACCTTCAGCCTCGATGGAGGAGAGGAGGGTGGCTGCACACAGAGCAGCGACTGCCGAGCAGAGCGCTGTCTTCATTTCTGCCCTTTCAGATCACAACAACATGAATGAATCTGCAGTGATAGCGGGGAGAAAGGAGAAGGAAATGATACGCGTGGATTAGAGGATTGTGTGGGTGTATTCATGAGACATAAAAAAGACAAACCGTGGATTTCGCTTTGTTCCCTTATCCCCAGCCCCACCCATGGGACCAGGTTGAAACCTCTAGACTTGAAAGCTGTCCAAGACGATGACAGATCTGCATGACTAACTGGAGAGTCTCGTCTCACAATAATGTGCCTTTTGTTGCTGAACCCTTTCCAATCACAGTGAGTACACGCGGCTTTAACCTAGTTGGGGTTAATTTGATCAAGGAAGCGCAATGAAGACCCATGCCTCTGCACAGGCAGGAGCCAGGAGGGAGCTCCGTGACTTCATCGCTGAGTGCAGTGATAGCTAATTCAGAGGTCGTTCCTGCCTTGGATCAACTAAATGTCTCTTTCAGCTGGAGATTTTATTCAGCTCCTTTTTCATAACTGTTGAAGCACTCAGTTAGCTGTGTTTTAGTGGTCTCAAGGCAGTTTGGAAACTGTAATAAAACTTTTTCTGAGGGGTTCTGCTCACGAATATGCTATTCATTTCTTGGTCTGAAATAGATTATACAGAAGTGTGTGTAACACACAACTGAAACCTGACACATCTGTCTAGCCATGGTGTTTCAACATCTGATAATTCATTTACATGTCCTAAGAGAAAATAAATTTAAAGTACACTATAAAAAGCAGGCAGGTGAAAGAGTCTTGCAATCACTACAGATTGTCTAGCAAAATAGGTGGGATTAGGCCAAATTAGCAGTTCCCAATTGCAGGCATCTCTACCTTCATAACTATATGCTGTACGTCACCTCAAATTACTCCCATATTACCCCAGAAAAACTTCCAGATTATTTGCTTGTCTAAGTAAAGGTTAATAAGAACAATCCTCATCGTATATGCATATAAGTGTTTATGAAGTTTGGGTTTTCTATTGTGGAAAGTAGGAGAGGGGTAATTTATTGGGATAAAGTCATAAATGCATCACATATCATAATTAGGCTGGAGGAAAGAGAATTCCAAAAGCAATTAGGGAACAGATTTTATCAGGAAGGTGCCAAGAGCGAAACAAGAGAAACATACATAAATCATTAGTTCGCAGAAACAGCTGAAGGGGGAAATAATATCCTTCTGCCATCTAGAGAACTAATCAGCAAGGCACATTTAGTGAGGAGATGCTATGGAGATCCAAGAATTTCTCAGTTGCTGACATTGAACTTAACAGGTTTCTGCCGGGCAGCTGTATGTACTTGCCTGAACCAAATGCCTGTGTTGCAGGTAAAAACACCAAGAGCCTGAAGAAAAACTAAGCAATGGTTTCAGTCCAATGATACTTCCAGTGGCTAAACAGAAGAGTAATACTGATGTTAACAACTCCCTGACACTAACACAAGAAATACCATGGCTAGCATTCCATTACCCTGAAAGCTCCAAAATCATATCACTGTTCTGTGTGGGAAACAGGCATCCCTGAGCACATCTACTGTGTTCCGCAGCAAGTTTAAGGATTGCCTAAACTCAACGTAAACTGACTTTGTTGCGGAAATGTCGTGTGGGCTTGGGAGTGCCATCTTTTGACCCTTTTGAAGAGCAATAGAAATTAATCGGCTCATAAAGGCATCTAAAAGTTGACTACTGCCGCAGGTCTGCCACTTCCGATACGTATTTTTCTGTCAAAATACTAAACATCTCAGCCAATGCATTCATTTGCCCACCTAGAAACACTCTGTTTTTATCTTGCAAACTTAGGAGTGTGGAAACCTGGAGGCGGCAGAGGAAAGGTCCTCTCTCCGGCTCAGCAGGGACACAAGCAGACTGTGTCAGGACTAAAGGTTTTCTCAATGATCTTTAGAGACCACTTCTAAATAAAAAATAAAATTAACAAAATACCCCAAACACGGTCTTTCATCAATGCCAGACCAACCTCACACTAATTCAACCTACAAAAGCTTAGCCAAAGCATTTCCAAAACGCACAGCACACAACGCTTACCTATTTCAAGAAGAAAAAGTAACATAAACGAAAACGACACAGGAAAAACAACAAAAAAAAAATACAACAACCGAAAAACACTACCTAACAAAGACATTAAGAAACCACCTTGGAAAGAGGAGAAAGCACCACCGGCAGCTGCATACACGGGACGGAAGCGAGAGCTCCTGCCAAAGCCGCAGCAGTAGCGTGCCTCCAGGCTCGCCGGGCGCTGACACCAAGGCTCCTCCTGGAGCTTCCCACCGCAGGGAGCCACCGCGGCCGGAACACCGCCGCCGCCGGGCTTCCCCGTGCCCTGCCGGGGCCTCGATAGCCAGCAGCCCCTCGGGGCGCTCCGCTCTGCTCCTCTCCTCCACCCCGCCGGCCTCACGCCCGCAAGCCGGCGCTGGCATGCTCAGCCCGCACACGCAGAGACACACAGACGTTCTTTCCACCTTTCTGTGCCAGCCTTCAGCCCGGCACTGCCAGGCTCAGCCATAAAGCTTATAAGAAGGGGCTGTGTCTGTGGTGGGTAAGCGCAGGCAGAGGGGTCAGCCGAGGGAAGGGCAGGGGGTCCCCGCTCCTGAGCGGGCACAGACCTTCTGAGGCGGCTGCAGGGGGCCGGAGCCGGTGGCAGGGCAGCTCCTCCGGCGGTGCCGGCAGCAGCAGCAGCCGTCGGACCTGGGTAAAGGGAGAAGAAAGGATGAAGCTCCGGAGGCACCTTGTGGAGGGAGCAGCAAGTAGCAGCGGTGGCGAACGAGGAGCAGAAGCAGCGGCAACAGCTGAGCACAGAGGAGGCGCCTGGATAACTGTAGCTCCTGATGCGAGGGGTCTGTCTGGGAAGACTTGCCTTCTCCAAGTGGGAAGAACCTCTTCTCAATCTGCTACTTAATAGAGGGCTGTTCCCAACTCTCAATTTACCCTCGTAAGCGGTTACGAAACTGCAGGGAAGGTGGACTGCTGCCACCGGGTAATATATGCGCTGCTCTGCTCCAGCAAGGAAGGGGATCCACTTCTGGAAACTGGCGCATACCTCCGCGCATTCCTGCGGCATGAGGCGGGCGGCCGCCGCGGCAGCGCGCCCGGAGGCAGGGGCCCGGCCCGCCGCCCCCTCCCTTCTTCCCCCCTCCTCGGCTTCCCAAAGGCGTGGGACACGGGAAAACAGTGGAAAAACTGAGTCTCTGGGTACGGCTTCGAGGGATGGCGGCGCGGAGGGTGTCCCTGAGCGGGGGCTTCCACGCAGTCCCGTGTTCTCCCCCTCGCTGACTCCCTCACCGAGGCCGGTCCCCGACACAGCCGTGTAGCTAAGCGCCGGCAGCGCCGATGCTGCGGCCAGCAGCCTTAGGGGCAAAAAGAACGTAATCATTTTGATACCGTTCAGGTGTGTCTGGCATTCGCTCTGTGCCGCCTTCATACGTTAAACCACCCTCCTCAGTGTATAGGTGTGTCGCTTCCAGCGCCGCCGGTGCTGGGGGCCGCCTGCTGCCGGGCGGCCTCGGTTCCCCGAGCCAGAGGGGACGGGGCGCAGGGCCCCCACAGCCTCCTCCCTTGCGCCCTGCGGACAAACCCTCGCTCGTGGCCCCTGTCTGAAACCGTGTGCTTCCAAAAGAAACTGCACCCTCCAAAACCGGGCAGCCTGTTAGGCAAGAGACTCCGCGAGGGTTTCCCCTCGCTTGTTCCCGGGAGCCTGCCCGCGGCGTCAGCCGCCGTCTGGCCTCTGCAGCGCGCCGTGCCCGAGGAAGGAACGGTGGGACACACGATCCCCTGCCCGGTAGCTCCGCCGGAGCCAGACAGGGCTTCCACGGCCTCCGCGCCCTAAGGGTCTGCTCCCGCACCCGTGAGGAACGGCATCCCCCGTAACGCTCTCAGAAGAGGTTCCTCCGGGACCCCTTCGGGCTAAAGCACGGGGTGTCACCATCCCTGCGGAGCGGGTCGGGACGCGGGGACTAGCTGGTCTTGGAGAGGGATGCAGGGAAGAGCTGCTGCGGTACCTCACGGCCCCGCCGCCGGGCCATTCGCGGTGCGGGGGCGCCCTCCGGCGTCAATGGAGAGCATTAGCTGCAGCCCGCCCGTCCCCTGCCGAGGCTTCCGCGGGCCGCTGGCGTTGGAAAGCAGTTTACGGGGGGAAGGGGCGGGAAGGGAAACAAGACAGGGAAGGCTGGGGAGGGGGCAAATACAGCGAACAAATTCCCAGCCCCTGTTTGGAGAGGTCTGTAAGATTTCAGTCATGTTGGTCCCGTGCCAGCTTTAAGCACAGAGTTGCAGAGCAATTAGGGCAAGTTTCAGCCTGGGTGGAAGTGCCAGATAGCGGGGGATTAATAGTTTACCAGGGCGTTTTTTCACAGGATTGGGAGATTAAGGACATGTCAAGGGGAGGATTTGCCTCTCCTGAGCTGAATAAGGCTGTCTTCTTTTCTGTACCAAGCCAATCATCTGCATGAGAACCCAAAAGCTGGAAAGAAAGTATCCACCGGAAGCCACGCGCTGGCACTTCCAGACACTTTGGAAGTGAGTCAGCTACTGTCAGGGATATGCCACAGCTTCGGCTGTCTGGTATTGATAAAACGCACTTTCTAAAAGCAACATCTCATTCACTGACAAACTTTCAAATGTTCTTGACCTGTTAACCGCTTTGCCCAGCTGTTGAGTTGGGTTTTCTCTTTTGGCATTTTGACATGAGGAATTTAATTTCTTCCTATCCAGATTTTATACATAAAAGCATTATTTCTAAGAAATAATAATTTTTAAATTTCAATTTAATTTCCTCAATGAAACCACCAAGAACACCAGTATAAACGTGGTGTCAACAATAGTTTCAAAAAAATGGACATAAGGGGTTACAATGAAATATCCTTCCATTAGAACTTAATTAATGCAAATTAGGTATTTTTATCACTTGTGCAGTGCAAAGGTGTTTTTTTTACAGTGTACTGTGGAGTTTTTCATCCTAGAATATCTGAGATTCTGTGTCAATAGTTAAAATCAATTAATGCAAATAACAAGGGTAGAAGAAAATATGTATTATTCTATTTAAAAGATAAATCACTCAGAACAATTCTTTTTAAATCTTTAAATAATTTGCTACTAAATCTACAAGTGTATTTATATGAGCAGAGACTCTGAAACCAATGGGTCTGTCAGGGGTGTGATAATCTCATAGAGCCTCCCTCACAGACTGGGGGCTGCTGAGGGGACCATCTCCCATTCCTCTCAGCTGACCAGCTATGCTTAATTTCCTGGCATGAATTAAGACTCAGATCTGGCAAGAGCAAATAATACATTGACTCCAAGGGCAGCAGGATTTCATTCTTGTCTTTAACTCTTTGTTCTAACCATTCTAACCATATTTATCCTAATGTCTTTTCTATGTAAAATACACCAGTGAATTGCATTTAGAGTGTGTCCTTCCATACGTCAACATAATTAAATGGGTTGTTTTCAATCAGCTCTGTTGCTATGTACATTCATAGTCTGAGTACATAGTATGTGATGCAGAAGGCATTTCTGAAATGCATAAACATTTACTAACACTCTCCTGTCTGCTTGTTTCTTAGACAAGTGTTAAACACATTAAAACCATGCACTCCAACTCTGCAATTTTCTTTGCTTAGCTGAATAAATTGTAACAGTGACAAATTTAAATACAAAAATCAAGATTTGAATTAATAGTTATGCTTGTAATAATATTGGCCATTTCTGGTGTAGATATTTGATATTAGTATTGTAGGTAACCTGGAATTTCTTAGAAATTTTGAGCCCGTTTTGGGTCTAGAGTAATTCAAGCTACTTTGTGTTTCTGGAATCTTTTTTGTCTCCTCAGGCTGCATTGCCAGGACAGAATAAAACAGGACGTTCTGCATTTCAGCACGGTAAACCTTGAATATCATTTCCATTGTCTTAGCACAGTCATTTAGGAGGCCCATTCGTTCCTTACAACACAAAGGACAGTTTTCCAGTGTATTTTATATATTCCCTATTAAATCAGTCATAAAGCTAATATTGCACAGTGTTGTATCTGCATCCATAAAATGGAGAACAAAATACAGCAAATGGCTTCCTCCAAGCCCTGCCCTTCTCTAAGGGATTTGCAGTCAGTGGCATGAGAGGAACTCAGTCTGGTGTTTATTTGTTTGGATAATTTCATTTCAGAGCTGGTATTCAGAGAGCAGTGCTAGTCTGACCTCTCATAATGACGAATGGCATCTTATATTAGCAGTGTTCAGAGAGGACTAGTCATATCTTAAATCTACTCATTTAGTGGAACAACTATGGAAGCAGTGACCCTGGAGAGTATTACAGCCATGAAATAATTATCTGCCTCACCAGGTATGTTTTCCTTAGTAACTATTTATTTCTTTAATTTCTCTAACTGATTTTTCCCATCATGTAATGCTCTTATGAAATGAAATTATTGTGGCTCCAAATAAATAGAACTAGAAAAGCAAATAAATAATTAAAAAGCAGAGGTATAAATAGAAAGGAACTGGCCCTTTAACATGATTTGGTCTCATAAAAGCCAGTTAATTTGTAGGCCTTCATTTTTTAAAGATATCTTTACTACTAAAATTGGAAAATATAGATGCGATGAGTTTATAGTCCTTTCCACATATATACACAAACATGGTTTATTTCTAAACAATCCTAAATTAAGTTGCTTTGTTTCAAAGAAGCTGGTTCTTTATTTCACAACAGAATCCTGACCTATTTAGTAAGCATTCCCTAATGAAGCCAGTACAGATCTTGATTAAAGAGGGCAAGAAAATAAATTAACTGAGGACAGTGACCCTGGATATTTATCAGGTGTCACATTGTGTCTTAACACAACTGCTCCCATCAGAGCAATGGACTAGCCACAGAGACTTGCAGATACTGGTCTAAGCGTTCCTCTTCTCCATGTGGCTGAGGGGTCCCCAGTGAAAGAACATACACTGAGAAAACACATCATTTTTAAAAATCAAAACACTTTTAAAAGTCACTAGCTGCTACTTGCAGAGCTTTATAACATGATGTTCTCTGAGTACATAATTGGATTCAACATATGGTGAAAGGTTAATAACCATGGGTTCCCCTACACTTGGTGTCATGGGTTCAGCAGTAGCAGTCATTTTTCTCCTTCTTAGTAGCTGGTGCAGTGCTGTGTTTTTGACTTTCAGCCTGGG
>JARCZZ010045753.1:0-11059 GCA_030323915.1 Brotogeris chrysoptera | reverse complement strand
TAACTGAAAACACTGGTGTTATCAGCACAGCTCCAAGGCCCAAAAATCAAAAACACAGTGCTGCGCCAGCTACCAAGGAGGAGAAAAATGACTGCTGCTGCTAAACCCATGACACTTAGTTTTAAAATTAAATGCATCTGCTAAACAATATTTTGACATCACTACAATTAAGCATTTATTGTAATTTCCTTAAAAAATAACTACTGAATTTTAGATCTGTATTAGATTTTAGATTAGATTTTTATTTCTTTGATTTTACCAGTTAAACATAATTAAAATCCATGAAGTTGAATGCTGGATGGTGGCCACGCTTGCTCTGCTTGGTCTGTCTAAAGCAGCTTTCAAGAGTGATTAATTTCATAACCCGAGACTACGAAGTTCACAACTTGAACAGCTTCTCATGGAAGCCAGGTAATTGAAGAGGAAACAGAGATGTTTTCATACTCCCCGCCAAGTTTAAATAACTCCCTCTTCAGAACATAGACAACCAAGGTGCAATGTGAGTTTTTCCATTGTGCAAAATGATTACAAATGGCAATAACAGGTTTCTCTCGTCTGACAGAAGATAAATCATAATTGGCTTCATTTGTAATAAAGGAGATTTATTTTGTTTATTAAAAAAACAACATATTACAAGACTGGCAAGCGTAAGAAGGTGTCACCTAAAGCAAGTCACCAGAGGTTTACAACCCAGTAAGCCAACAATCCTGCTAATTATGCTTGACACTGCTTCAGCATGGGAAGGTGAAATGGATCTTAAAAACTTCTGAAGATACCATCTACATTACTGTAGCAAAAATATTTTTGAATGTGGGAAACCTTCTACTTTCAACTTCCCACTCCCTGGACTACTTCTAGTCTAATCTTGCTACCATCATCTCTCTTGTTTGATGGTGGCAGCAAGAGCAACAGAGATCAGGCATGTTTGCCTGTTAAAGTCAATACCTGAAGGGAACTTTGACAAGTACCCATCTTAATGAATCCTTTCATATTTGGTTTATGAGGAGAGAATTTTAATTTAGTTACTAGGATGTACTTTGCGATTCATCTTCCTAAAATGTTGAATTGTTATAATCTGAAGTAGTCTTGCTTTTACACTTCTATATGAATTCTTCACTGTTTCAAGAAACAGGTTGAAAAGACCTGTGAGAATGTGCAAGTGCTTCTGAAGTTCAGTTGGAGTAGAATGTGCTGCTAGCTCAATTCACCAAATTTTTATGATTTTGCTTTCACCTAATTTCATAAAAGAAGGAAAATGTGCAGTTTTCTGTCTTAGCTGAATGCGAAACCAGCTGTTATTCTTTCACTTGATCAGGACCTTTATCAGTCATCTCTACAAACAGTTTACAAATGTATAACTTCACCACACGTCTACTGATAGATGTGTGTACACTAGTACAGAAGATTTTTTTCATCTATTTTCGCTTCTGCTGTAGTAGGAAGTTTTAATTCCTCTTTCTCATCAGTCTGTCTTTAGTTTCACTGGGGATCTGCCCAGTGTTAAAAAGTCTATTTTCAAATAAGATGAACTACTATATTACTTTTCAAAAAATTAGTCAATTTCTATTTACAATATGGCCTTAAAATAGTCTTAGAATCTTTCATGCCTATTTGAGAAAGCCTTGTCTCTTTCTTAATGGTTTCTAAGAAAGTAATGCCTCTTTTCCTGAAATTTTTTGGGTCAATAAATATTAATTTGATTCCAATAAAAGACAGGGGTATGAATCTGAAAAGGAGACAAGTGACTTGAAAGTTTAACATCTACCGTTATCTTTGATATAGTGAGTGTTTTTAGAATAATTTTTAAAGGAAAGCTAAGGTGGTGTGCTAAAATATACTTTAAAAAATCAAGAATTATCTTAAAATAATATCTTAAAATAACTTAATAAAAGGATCTACAGTGATTGAAGCTCATTACATCAACAGATCATATCACCATGATATAAACCTGCAGTTATTCAAGGTGGTTTTGGATATGTGGTGGGTTGTGTCCAGATGGCAGGTATGCCCCACCAATTGGCTGCTCACACACTCTCAGTAGGATGGGAGAAAGAATGGGAAGGGCACAAGCAAGAAAAACCTCTTGAGTCAAGATAAATAATTATAGAAGGAACAAGAAAAGCAAGTGCTTCTAGAGCAGTCAGTCTCTCACCATCTGTCACAAAATGAGTGGTTTAGCGTCACCCAAAGAAAAACCATCAAATGTATCAGCAAGAGTAGTTTGAATTTATAGAAGTGTTGCTTAACTAAGTTTGACGGCAAGGTTCACTCTACATGGATGAAGCATATAAAGGAAAACTGAGGTAAAATTGAGCTCTGGAAAAACTCCAGTTTTGTTGCTGAGCATGGTGCTTTATGGTATGGAATATCTTTGGCTGGTTTGGGTTAGCTGTCCTGGATGAGTCCTGTCCTAAAATCTTGCCCACCACAAGCCAACTGGAGTGGGAAATGGAAGTGACTTTGATGCTGTGCAAGCACTGCTCTGCAATGGCTATAATATGAGTCTGTTACCAACACTGCACATTATGCAACTCTGAGTGACTTTTTTCTAGTCACTTATGCATACATTTATCCTCATTTTCAGTTTCCTTTTCAGGATTTCTTAGATACCCTGGTCTCTTTTGCTAGTATAAGACTGGACAAACAAAAATTATAATGCTCCAATCCACCTCGTATTATAGTGTTTCTTTTAAGGAAGACAGATAATCAGAACCACTTCTAAAGAACCCAAGTTAGATGAACACAACACAAAGCTTTAATAAAAGATTTTCCAAAAGTAAATTTGCATCTTACTTTAAAAACTCTTAGAATATTTGTAGAAGGAATTTTAATAAAAACATTTATGGCGTGTTAATCTGAGGCAGACATGAGAGCAAGTACAGAAGGCCTTCTTTTTTGAAACTGTTTTTGTCCTCTGACAAATGTTTCTTAGCATCATTCCTTTTTGTTCATGAGTCGAGTGAATTTTTACAGTCTGAAAACAAATGGTGTACAAATTGGCTTGGGAGATAGTATTATACCTGTACTGAACTGGTGCATTGTTTTTGAAAATGACAGCTGTATGGCTTTTCTATTTTTATATGGAAATAGTCTTCAAATATATGACCTGCCACATGCACTGTATTTGTAACAAACAACTAGAGAAATAAATGTGTTGTACAGAGCACAAATCACAGTAGCTAGTGCTATTACTACACATTTGAAAGCACAGAGTCTATGGGAAGTAAAAGCAAAAAGGGGGGGGTATAAAAGCTGCATTATGAAATGTGTGCACATCAGAGTAATAAACATGGGTTTTCCTTCAAAGCATATTTTTCTTGACATATTGCTGTTCCCTTAGGAAAAGAAGTATTGGAAAATCTTTAGTAAGCTTGTTCATCCTGCTTACTAAAGGTAGCAATAGAAAACATAAATACATGGGTGGTGCTTTTTTCTTAGCACCATGCATGAAAATAGCTGTTTTAATTCACTGAAGGCACAGATAAAGTACTTAACAGCCATTGCACATTGATCGCTTTGCCACCTTCGAAGTCCCATCCACTGAACTGTATGATCTCAGGGAAGTGAATGGTGTTCTTGTGCTTTATATGCAGGAAGTTTTAAGATGTCTTATTTTAATTCCATGAATTAAATTAAAATGAAGCTCAAAGTATGTACTTGTTTCTCGGCAAGAAGTAGTCATAATGAGAGTTTGATTTAAAATCCTCTTCTCAACTCTTGGACTGTAAGAAAGCAGGAATATTGTTTTTATTATGGTGATTTCTCAGGAATTCTGGGCAGTTGTTCCCCCATAGAATAACAGTTTAATGTCAATCAAGTGCTAACCTACGTGCTCTATAAATCACTGAGCTGTCATTTTGTCTTGTTTTCAGTTGATCACCTTGACTGTTTCTTTCATGAAGAACCTTCCTTTCAAATTCAGAATAAGACAAAATACTTCTTAGTGTAGCTTAATTGCTCCACATGAAGTTATGAACTAGGGTAATTTGTTTGTTTGGGGTTCTTTTTTCTGTTAAATCATTGATAATTATTAGTGTTGTGATATCTGTTTTGCAGAATTAAGAACTTGTTATACTGCTCAGAATATAATAGTGTCTTACACTTAGCAATGGTGAACACCCTTGCAAAGATGAAGCTATCCCAACATTGGCATGTTGCTGAAAAGCAGTAGTCATTATTGGCTTAAAGGAAACAAAAGGAGGCAACAAAGCTAAGATGTTCATAACATATGTTCTGTCCTTATCTGTCAAATAAAAATCTAGGTTTGCATTTAGGTTTTTGGAATTGCCTGTCTTCAGCTTTCTGATACCACATAGGCACAATTCACTGTCAGGAGACATTCTGATTAGAAATTGATTCAAATAAACAGTTCTATTTATAGCTCCCATGGATTTACTTTCCACTAGACTCCAGCCCAAGTAAACTGTCAAGGTTTACATTATTCTCAACGCAGGTAAGTTGTTAGATGTTTCTTCATTTTGTAATGAGTCAGCGAGATCTCCTTTGCAGGGACTCATTCTGTGCTAGTAACGAGACAGCTTGCTTAAGCCATGAGCTGGTAAGTTAAATGAAGGTACTGTAGGTGGCTAGGGGAAGGTTAAGTAAGTGCACATCAGAACAGAGGTGCTTCGTAAGCTGGAGGAGTTTCATGCACATTTGTATTCATAGGTTTCTTAGCCATAACTTGGACTTGATGATATCAAAGGTCTTTTCCAACCGACACGATTCTATGATTCTATGTTCTCAGTTTTCTACAAGCCAGAGAGCTTTCTGAACCTGAGCTAGAAAGAAGTTCAACTGTCATCATACTTTCAGGTCTAAATATTGTAAGTCTAAGTTTGAAGCTAACCAAAATCAAACAAAAATAATATGGAGAAGAGGTTCTACCTGTCCGCAGTGAATGTTGGGTTACTTAAAGTGGGGTTTGATCCTATTCAATTTGTGCTAGTATCTGCAGAATTTGATTCATCCACTCCTTTAGGTTGCATGCTGACAACCTTCTTAAAGTTCCCATTCTTCCTTTAGTATATGACAGTCTCTTTCAAAGCCTATAGTACCTCAGCATAATTGTTTCAGCTCACTGGGCTCATCCTCTTCACTGCATGTTATCTATCCTGCTGATTTCTTTCCCCTTCTGAAAGGTCTTGTTTTGTATTTCTGCCAGCAAGCTGTAGAACTGGAATGACGGAGGGACTTTTGACATATTGACCTTTTTTTCTCTATTGTTCACTGTGTTGCTGCTGTGGTTCAAGCTGCACTTCCTACTTGTTTCAGAAATGCTTTTACTCTTCTGTTTGATTCTATATGTATTCCAAACTCACAGACTAGTTATGCTGTTGTCACTCAGTTTTATATAGTGCTTCCAGTCTGCTTCTGCGCTTCTGCTGTACTAAATGTTCCTGCTATCTGTTCCCACCTCTGAATTTCCTGTTTCTGCATTGTCAAAAAAATGAGTGCAGACTAGCCTCCTACTTCAGTACTGCTTTCTTACATATTACTTCAGTTTCTTCTCACTCTTAGTAGAAAACCCCCAACATTCTCCTTTTAAGTAACATAAACTGTCTGTGTATCTGAAGCCACTGTTCTTCATTACTTCTAGTTCAGAGGCTGCTACAATGCTTTCTTGCTAGAATTTAATTTTGTTTCCTTTTCTTCCACTGTCCATTAATTTTCTTGTTCATCCATTTACGGTTGATACTTTAATGTAGTAGAATGATCCATGTACTGGGGAATCCAGAGGGACAGGGTGTTAATGTTATAACTCTTCCAGCAACTTCTTTTTGAAATATCAAAGATCTCCATTTATTAATGTATTCCTTTACTTGACTTATGTTGAGGCTGAAATGGTAGGTTTTCTGCCATCACATCTATCTCTTGCCATTTTTACACTGCTTGAGTGTTTCTGTCAGGTTTTTAAGAGCATTCATAATGGTCTGCTCAAGCACCACTGAAAAACACCATTTATTGACACCTGTGTGAATTAACACCAGTAGCTACCGCTAACCAGAAGGTGGCAACAGTTTCTGCGCTGCCAACAATGAAAGCAGATTCTGCTCTGACAAAAGTTTTTACTTCAGTGACACATCTACCTTTTTGAAAATCCCTACAGATTAAATTCATTTTGGAGCATGTTTGGAATATCATAAAATGAGAGGTATTTCAGATGAGCTCGGGAACAGCCCAACATCTACATACTGAGCTTTTTTAAAGACCTTTCTCTTATTATGAAACTTTCTTTCCTAACCATGTCTGTGACAATTACTGAGAAGTAGCTGTCAGAAGTAATTGCATGGCCTCTGGCCTTGCTAGTTGAGAGCAGCTTTTTCCTGCCATGACCTTATTGCTTGTCAGAACATCTTGTTGACAGCAGCAGATTCCTCATGTTAAAGGCTACTCAGAGGCCAGTCTCTGAATGTTTTCTTTGTGGCCAGGCAAGCTGGCTTAGGTCTGATCATTGAGCTTGTCAGATATTAGCTTTCAATTGGTCTTTAAGGTGCTTCACATGTTTGCTTTGGCAAGGATTTGTTCAATAACTGACTTTATTTTGCATCCTGAGATTTCAGTGACGAGAGTTTTCGGAAGATCTTCTAAATTTTGAGTGTTACATAAGGTATTAAATAATCAATTTATGATACATACTGTCACACATTTTTATTTCACTGTGTCCCTATCTTTATTTCAGCCACTGATGTTTTACCTTATGGTCATGTCTAAACTTCATGCTTGCATCTCATAATTTTGTTCAGTGGGAATGTGAATGCAGCTTAGGAGCAGCAAATATTTTCTTCTTGTAAAGATGCAACATTTGAAATGGAACTTCCACTGATCTGGACTGAAGGGAATTGCATTCTCCCATTGAAAGCTGTATTTGTACGAGCTGAAAACTTTCACCAAGTTTTATTGTTAGCTATGGATATTATTCTTGCAAAACCTCACTTAAATGATCACTTTTTGGTTTTGATTTCATTTTCAGCATAGCAAATTTCACACTGAAAGTATAAGGTTCTTGTGCTAATTTATTATCATCATTCATTAAGGAAAATATATATGCAAGTTTCAGTTACACTGATAATACCTGATAATACCTGTTGAACTCTGTGACGTACTGTACCCATCTAAAGGAATAACACAACAGACCCTTTTTTTTTCTTTAATTATACAGGTTTTCAGGCCTGCTTTATAATGAAGGATAGGACTGTAAATTCTGAAAAACTTTATTCTCCACTACTGCCTCTGCTGGAGTAGGGTACGTATTTGCTGACCAAGCTAATAATAAATGTTTGATAACTACCCAATTTTGTCTGATGAAGCCTCAGAAAGATCTCTTGAGACACTTCCACCTAGGCCTACAAACAAGATCCTTCCTTCCTCATAGGGATCCTCTTGTGTTAGTATTATATTAAACAGAGCGAATGAGTCCTGAAGTTGCCTTCTGCTAAAGTGTTCAATATAAATGGGATTAGCATCTAGATAGTGTTTGTGTCATACTGTCAGTTTATCATGTGTGTCAGCTGCAGGGCTAAAATTGGTTTTAAAACCACCTGTATTACTATTACTTTTCACATTTGTCATTTTGTTTTATAAATATGTTGAGACAAATTGGAACAAGGCAGATAAGGTTAAAATTGCACAGTAGAGATCATGTTACACTATGCAGTAAGGGTTTGGGTTTGTAGATAGGAAAGAGGCAAGGAGAGGACCCAAAAACATATTGTCAGGAAGGAGTACATGGGTTGAAGCCAGCTCAACCCCATTGTTTTCCCATACAGTCCATGTTGGGCTGAATCATGTGTTCCACCCCATCCTTCATAACAGCCTAACTTGGGAGACGTTCACACTCTCTTAGTGAACTCAAGGACCCACCCCTGCATCCACTCAATTGTTGACTAGCGTTTAGCTAACACAAAGGCCACCCTCTGGTCCCCCTTGTGTTGAGATAAAGTCAACTTATTTGCAAAAAGCTGTAGTTTGACATGCTCTGCTCCCTGAGATGTTCCCTGAGCTTCATAGGCATGTTGTCTTTTCCTGTCCTCTCCCAGACTTCTGCCATTGGTAGGGTTTTATTGATCAAGTCACATGGGTTGGGGCAGGAAACTGAAATCAAATGTAGTTCTGAACTGTAAAGCTGCAAAATACTTTGGGTCAGCCTAAATTCCTAATTCTGAGAATTTTCACAATGGCTCATTTTAATGGTGATTTTTGGATTATTTTTAATATAAATTTTGTGAAAATTAAAGGAAAAAGGTCACACCAAAATTATTTTTTTTCTTTAAATTTGAGATATGTCAAAGCAAGTGACTTAGATTATTGCCAGATATATTCTTCTGATGCTATATTTTAAAGTAGAAATGAAGTCTTTTCTAAAAAAAAAATAATTCTTTTGTCCAATCAGAAATTTATTTCTAGTTGTCCTATGTTTCTGACAGTTGAAAAACTAGCCAGCTGAATTTAGAGTTAAAATGAGAAAATATGATGCTGGTACACATTGGAAAGAGTCATTTTAGGCCAGTTACTTAATAAAAATTAATCAAATTCTATTTTTTGCTGCTGAAGAAATGAACATCAATTATAATTTTTCTTCTTATGTTATTAGTATATATTCTTTTTTTTTAAGTTGAGAAGCTTGATGTAATTGACTGATACAGTAGACTTTAATTGAAATTGTCTTTCTGGCATCTACCCTGATTCTAATGAAGTAACTAGTCTCGTATCTTACTCTCTTGTGCGTCATATTTTCCACTGTTGGCATGATGGGGAAAAGCAGATCTTCATCTAACATGAAACATAGGCAGATCTCACTAGCTTCAATTTGTAAAATGGTACACAAACTTTAATGCAGTCACTGCACTTGTCTCATTTTCTGAGAACCCTTCCATGATATGTCAGCATTCCTACAAAAGCTGTAAGCTTTGTCTGGATTGAAAAGCAGCAGAGATCCTTGTGATAAGACTGTCATCAAATGCCCCAAAGAAAACATAGATCATCATGTAGATAATGCTGATCCAGAATGCACATATTCTCTGTTCAGTAAGGAAAAGAGAGCTGTAGAACATTTTGCAGACAAACAGTGTTTTTCTGTGGTGGGAACTGACTTCACCAAAATCAAACTTCTGTCAACCTCATAAGCAATTACGAAAAATGTCAAACGCCTGATAACATGAAGAGAGTTCGCTGCTGTTACAATCTGTGAAAAATAGCATACATGATAAATGGCAGTTCAGTTAATATACTGGAAATCTTCCCTTGATTAATCTGTGGTATATAAATCAGATTAATCAAGGAGTCTTTTTACCACATTTAATTTTATAGGTGTTATACAGTCAGAAGTATTTATTAAGGGGTATGTGAGTCCTTGATTATCACAAATGCTCTCAAGACCAAATTGGAAAGGTAATAGATTCTTTCTCTTTCATCTTAAATTTTTTGACCTTCTGCCTGTACTCAAGAAACATCAACATTAGATTTTGAGAGCGAAGGACATAGTCTCATTGAAAGAATGGGTTAAAATTTACTTGCGGTGCCAACTGGCTCTGAAGTAGCACTCTTTATTGCATTAGGCTGCTGTGTAATATGTTAGCTGACTAAATGATTGTTGTGGGGATATGTAGGACTTTTCTGTAAATGCTTTTACTCTAAAACAGTAGATAGAATTCCTGTAGTAATTTGTATCATGTACTATGACTAAGAACAGTATTTTTCTTGCTTTGGAAAGTACTGTATTTCTGTTTAGTATACTTATAACCCAATGTCACCATTTCACACTAGAAGGTATATGTAGTCTGACATATGCCCTTTTTGTGCAAATACTTAACTAAGCATTGTAGTACATCATTATATACATCATAATACATCATAATACATCAATTGTAGTTTTAATTAGTAGATATGGTGTTAATCACAGGGTTGTAGAAAAATATGTGCATAAAATGAATCTCTTCTTTTGTGTGTTCTACTTTTTAAAGGAAGATTTGCTACTCTGTCTCTGAAAGATTGGTGTCAATTTAGTTGCTCAAATCATAGAATCATAGAATGGTTTGGGTTGGAAGGGACCTTAAAAATCATCTAGTTCCAATCTCCTTACCATGGGCAGGGGCACCTCATACGAGACCAGGTTGCTCAAAGTCCCATCCAACCTGGCCTTGGTTCCAATCCCTTCCAAGAGTGGGGCATCCATAGCTTCTCTGGGAAACCCGTTCCAGTGCCTCACCACCTTCATAGTGAAGATTTTTTTTCCTAATATCTAATGTTAAATCAGTTTCAGTTTTAAATCTCTACTGTTTATAGTTTTCATTAATACCTGAAATACAGATATTTGGACCATTTCCAAGGATTGCATCTGGCACAGATGTCATCTCCATAGTATAGGCACTGTAGCCCATTTTCAGATGATCTAAATGCCACTGTGATGCCAGGGTCTCGTGCTGGTCCTTACATTTTGTTCATCTGTTAAGGACATGGGAACTTAGCTGACTCAACATGAGTACATCAGCTTCATTGCTGAACCTGCACTCTTCTTTTCTACCAGTACTCAGAACATTTTGTGTCAAGGTAAATTTATATTCTCTACTTTACCATAAAAAAGCTTTCCTAAGTGGAATATGGAGGTTTCATAGTTCTTTATCTTAGGTAAAGGAAACAGTAAAAGTTCAAAAAGTTCAAGGCCAGGTTGGACGGGGCTTTGAAGGTGTACCTGCTCATGGCAGGGGGGCTTGGAACTAGATGACCTTCCAACCCAAACCATTCTATGATTCTATGATTTAGTGAAAATTGAAGGGAGCCAAACTTTTGACAGTTGAGTCTGGCTTTCCCAAATATTTTAGCTGTTAAAGTTTACCAGGCAGGTTTTAAAACTGTAGTTTTGAACACTGAATATGAATTTTGCATTCCCTCTTAAGATTTATAGATCTCCCATGCTGGCTGGTTTGTCACTGTTGTATAGTTAAAGAAGCTGTCATGGGTTCAGCAGCAGCAGTCATTTTTTGTCCTTCTTGGTAGCTGGTGCAGCGCTGTGGTTTTGATTTTTGGGCCTGGGAACAGCGCTGATAACACCAGTGTTTTC
>JARCZZ010045751.1:0-25399 GCA_030323915.1 Brotogeris chrysoptera | reverse complement strand
TTGTGAATGCTCCATCCCTGGTGGTGTTCAAGGCCAGGTTGGACAGAGCCTTGGGTGACATGGTTTAGTGGGAGGTGCTCCTTCCCATGGTAGGGGGGTTGGAACTAGATGATCTTAAGGTCCTTTCCAACCCTAACTATTCTATGATTCTATGATTAAACTTAAATATCAGTAAAAATGTTAAGGAAGCCTAAAGAGAAAAGTGGTTTTGTGTTATAACCGTTCCAGGAAACACCTGTGAACTGTTGAGTCTAATTGTGTTACAGCTGGTGCAGACTCTGTGTGTGGAGAGGGAACAATGTAAGTGAGGTGGTGTTTAATGACTTATTGCTGTGTATTTATAGTGTAATATCTTGATTATTTCTGGCTATGCCCTCTCCTCCCAGCTTCCTCTTTCACAGCAGCAGATTGGAGCAGCCTGAATAGCAGAGTAACAGTGATTTAGCATGCACAAACAATCCCCCATCTTTATAAAATAATGAGTTTGCTATAATAATGAGTGTCATTTGAGCTTGAAAGCTAAAGAAGGTTTGGACAATAACTGGAGTTGAACTGCCATGTTAATTTTCTCCAGCCTTTTTAGACTATGGCTTTCAATAATAGTAATTAAGGCAAAGGGTAACATGCTTCAGTTACTCCCATGGGACTGGACTGCGGATGCGTGATTCAGGTCTTGCAATCAGAATGCAACAAGGAATGGACAAAACTTCAAGGCCTGCTTGGTACTGCCATATGTTGATTGCAGCCCTATCACACTTACTATCTTCAAATTCTTTTGTCAGCCAGTGATAACCCAGTAGGTGGAAAAGTTTTCCATGTGTTTCTATGTACACAGCTCTATCTGTAACAGATGATAGTCCTGAGGAAGTGCAGTTCAAAATCAGATCAATTTATTAACGCAGTTCAGAAACTAGTATATTCTATACCTATTCATAGCTTATTTAAATTGGCAATATTTCTATATAATATGTTTTAACACAAAAAAATTACGTGCAACAATCAGTGTTAAGCAGAGTGTCAGCTTAAATAATCATCCTGGACCTTCCTGATGTTAATGGAATACTAACAAAATGTCTAGCAGAGGCTTTCAGTACATGAGCGGTACCAAAAAGTCAAGGCAATGATACAGAAAGTCACTAAGAAAGGACAATCCTGAGAGGGTACTGAGGTTACTTATTGTACCCATACATTGTATCTTTCAAAAGCCAAACCCACCATGCTTCTTGGCCAAAAATCTGAGTAATAATATGATGAAATAAGAGCTATTGGATTGCAGCAGAGACGTACAAAGTATGTTACCATTGAACTCCTCATAACCATGAGAGATTTTATGATGAGCTGTTTTGCTAATTATACTATGACACAGAGAGGATTTTCTGAAATAGGCAGACCCCATGAGGCATTTAAGAAGAAAGCTGACATGCAGTCTGCTGTAGCTTCAGTTTCTGAAATCATTTGAGGTCTGAGCCATTGTATGCAGAACATGCTGCAGTGGAGTATCTTTCAAGTACAAGAGCATTGTCACAATCTGCCAGTTCTAAAATGAAAACTAAAATGGCCCCACTGACAATCAGATGAACATCTAACATAGACAAAATTTCAGTATATGCAGGAAATAATACTTACTCCTCTTTTTGTTCAGAAATGGGCTAAATCCTCATTTTGCCTTTGATTGTTCCTTCTCATTTGCTTTGTTATTTCTACTTTCTCTAAAGTTTTTAAACGCCATTCAATTCAATCTCCACCATGTATTGAGATAAAATGGCCATAGAACATATTCTGATTAAATTCTCAAATTTACACATCATGAGGTAAAATTATCCAATTGTAGACTTACATGCCACCTTCACTAGGAACTCCTCACATCCAGGAGACAGATCTTGAATAAGCAAATATAGAAGCAGTTGGCTACACCTTCAACAATGTAGTTTTGTGAAAAGTCACTTGCCCAAATGAAAATCTAACACCTTGGAAGACAGTTTGTCTATTTTACGAGCCTCTTTGGATATCCTTGAGAACATTTGCATTCAGTTGCAGAACACATACAGCAATGAAGCCATATGTGTTGAAACACTGACATGCTTTCTCATTGAAAACAAAATCTGTGTCTTTATCCTGACACTCAGCAATCTCTAACTCTTTGTCCTTTACAACAGCATCGTAAGATGATTCAGGATGGAAGGAACCTCAGAAGGTCTTCAGTCCAACCTGCTTCTCATCCAGTCTGAGCCTTTCTTGTTTCATCTTATGTTTGCGATCTCCCATCTTCCTACTGTACCTTCTCAATAAACTGTCAACTGGTACTGGAAGACTGATATTAGGTCATCCTAGAGTCTTGTCTTCTCTAAGCTAAACAGGCCTATACCCTCAGTCTCTCTACATTGATCTTATTCATGTCAAAGCTATCAGATGGATAGATGTCACCATTACTTCATTGTCACCCAGTTTTTCCTTTTTACAGGTATGCATCCTTCGTGCATGGTCTCACCCATTCAGTACTTGAATGGACGGGCCTAAGCTTTGCAACTCGGTCCTGCAAAAGTGAATGGCAAATCATTAAATCAGTCTCCCACAGAACTTGGTAATTAAGGTTTTCATCCATACTTTTCAAAGTCACAGAATCCTAGAACGGTTTCGGTTGGAAGAAACTTTAAAGTTCACCCAGTCCCAACCCCCTGCTCATACAGTTTTTTCCCTTCTTAAAAATGGATGCTATGTTTCCCCTTTTCTGGTCAGTGGACGCTTCACTAATGTATAGCTACTTTTCAAATAAGATGGACAGTGGCTTAATAACATTATTTGCCAGTTCCTTCAGGACCCTCAGAGGTACCTCATCAGGTCCTATGGACTTGTGCATATTCAGATTCCTGAGATGGTCACATTACCAGTGAGTCATTAGAACATGTGTTCTTTTTGAATGGCAAAGGATGAACGAGACAGAAGAAGCTATTTTTTAATCTTAAAACTGTAAAATGTCTCACTGAGTGCAGTACACCCTGTACCTATGTACATGGTGACTGCTTAGCTGAGCTGTGACCTTTCTCTACATAGGAAGGCATTCCATAAGCAAAAATCAGATTTCTAATTATTTTGCCAGGAATTAAAAAAAAAAGTAGGTTTGAATTTAGAGGTGCAAGTTAATTATTAGTAAAGATAGCTTAGAGAAAGAAATTAGAGTACATTTCAGACAACTAATTTAAGCCAGGTGAAGATGACCTTTGTCAGAGCATCTCATGTCTTTTTAATAAAGGCTACCGGGTTTATTTAAATTCACAGTATTAGTTTTAAATGAACCTGTGATGAAAGCATCTTAATATGTTCTTCTCCTCTTACAAGATGCAGGATGCAGACACATCCATGACATTTCTTAACACTCGAAGGAATTGAACTGAACTTCATCTCAGTGGAAGGGGATTTAGGTATACTGAATAAGATTAGTGCAAAGCAGAAACTACTTGAAGGAAAACCCACATCATTTACAAAGAAAATAACAGATAGTGACATTAATTGCTAGGCTCTGTTCTGCCTATTAAATGTTGAATGAGGCAGCTTGACAGATGATTTTATAATAATGCATGTGGGATTTTTGGTGATGTTTTTATTTCTAATACACTCAGGATCTTATTGGCCTCATTTGGTTTGAACTTTTGTTATGTGCAACATGTTATCCCTGATCAAAAAACTAGACCCACCGCAAGAACATTTTATCAGCTGCCAATACCTTACAGTTCAAAAGAACATAAACATTAGTAGTAACAATGGTGTAATAATCAGCTCAATCACATCACAGGCAAAGGCAAAATAGTTCCCACCTCCTGCAGCTGGAACATGTGAAACGTTTTGTTGTGGTAACTATTACTAGTGCACTGACAGTGTACTGTTATAACAGTCAAATATCCTGATGAGCATCTTGTGGTTATTTATGCTCTCTATCTTTCTGATTTTGAAATTCTTTTCTCTTATCTTGTACTTTGAATACAAGGTCTTTAGAGACATGGTTAATTGAATGTAATAGGATAGGATTGTATTTAATAACCCAGGGGATATTTCACAGTCCCCATATTCCTTCTTTGATGGTACACAGGATAGTTTTTAGCTTTGTTTTATGGAGCTTCTGAGAAATAGCAAATTTCAGTATTAACATGTCCATAAGGAGACTTTTCCTTCGTCAAGCCATCTACAGTATGAAAAGGCTAGATGCCAAGGAAGAGGGGCACATGCAAGGTAACTAATGTAAGAATTCTAGTTTTAGTAGGATTTTAATGATTTACTAAGGTCTCCATGCCTGGGATTTCTTTTAGGACTTGATCAACATCTTATTGAGGTCAGCTGTAGTCATCATAAAAACTGAACTTGAAATAGTAACCTTGACTTTAAAGCAGTGAGAGCTTCCACTGCAGGCAATAGAGCTCACATCAGCCTAATGCACAGATTGGCCCACTCTTCATCAGGAGCCATTAGAAAGATTTCAATGAAAAGCTCGTTTTTAAAACACCATTAAGCCCCTAAAGGAAAACAACATAAAGGGCAAACACGTAGGAAGAGTGTATCCAAAATAACAAGCTAGAAAGTCTTTTTGTGTGGAACCTAATTAAATTATTTAGGTGACAAAAAGAGTTCTGACACTGACAGCATTCCATATGAACTGTTTTGATATTAAAATATGGTAACACAAATGTTGCTTACCATGAAGAATTTTTAAGCAATGATATGAGGAGGTGTTTGCCACACATTTTATTTCCTGTCTAAAATGCTTTTAAATGTAACGGGTTTTGGAGGAGTGAAGAAAAACAATTATTTTGGAATTCAATTTGTAAAATATTTGTACACTTTATTCCTAATTTTGCATTATCCCTGTTTAAATCAGTTTTTCAAAATTGGAGCTCTTAACACCGAAGAAACATGGAGCTGCAATGGTCCCACAGCCAGATTAATAACTCTGAGTCTTACCCATATGCCTGTGATCTTCTTCCCCCAAAACATACAGTAAAAGACCTCCAGACAGGAACAATTTATTTAGTCTGCAGTTAATTTAATTAGATAACAAACAAACAAATAAATAAATAAATAAAAATACAAGCCAAACCAAAGCAAAACAAATGAAAACAACAAAAAAGCTTAACCTTGTATTAGGACAGGGGTCTCACAGTTTTCCACCAAGTATCCAACTTCTTGTCTGCACAATCTCAGCTGTCACAGACACACCAACCCTTCTTTCTGTGTCTCCTGTAGCTTTATTCTAATAACTTTATTTAAAGATAGATCTAAATAATAGATAACAAAGAAACGTATCTGAAACTTGAGTAGGGATGACCCATAGAGAGGAAAATAACTTTATCGGAGTTCTGAACGTCACGATGGCTCTTCTGTTTGTGCCCTCACAGAGCAGAAGCTTCAAAACCAGGCACAATGAAAATGTTCTTGGATAAAAAAGATTCAGTAATCAAACTATACTGCTCGGGTTTCCTGCCTGCAGTAGTTTTGGTTGTAGGGAAATAACCTGGATACAACATATTGACTTTCAGGTCATTCACATGTACACAATACTACATGACACTGAACTAATGAAAAACGCAAATTTATCTCAGCTCTACCACATAGGAAAGATTTACAGAGGGAAAAATAACGTGAATTCAATGTTCATGTCTTATCCCCAGCAAGTTCACAAGTGCGATCCCCGAGACAAAATGTGCTGTCTGCTTCCCTCAGAGCAATATATCCTGGCAGATAGTCCTAATGTAATTTTGTCCATTTATCCTTCAGCGTCATCTTCCCAATGCCAGTTTGCCATATTCCCTTGTTGTGCTTGAGATATCCTCACTAAAACCTCACGTAAAAACTATTCTACATTGTGTGGAGGGAGAAGTCCAGGGAACTTGTTTCTCCTACAGCTACTTTGTTGCATTGCCAGCCAGCCCCATCTAGACAAGTACGGTTCGAGATGGTTTTGAGTGAGATTTACAAGTTTCTCTGCAAAACGACTGGCTAGTTATCTAGAGTTTAAGAATCACAGAATCATAAGAATAGTTAGGGTTGGAAAGGACCTTAAGATCATCTAGTTCCAAACTCCCTACCATGGGCAGGGACACCTCACACTAAACCATGCCACCCAATGTTATATCCAACCCGGCCTTGAACACTGCCAGCGATGGAGCATTCACAACTTCTCTGGGCAACCCATTCCAGTGCCTCACCACCCTCACAATAAAGAGTTTCTTCCTCATATCCAATCTAAATTTCCCCTGTTTAAGTTTGAACCCATTACCCCTTGTACTATCACTACAGCCCCTCATGAAGAGTCCCTCCCCAGCACAACTATAGCCCCTCTTCAAATACTGGAAGGCTGCTAGGAAGTCTCCACGCAGCCTTCTCTTCTGCAGGCAGAACACCCCCAACTTTCTCATCCTGTCATCATACGGGAGGTGCTCCAGTCCCCTGATCATCTGATGTCTCTCCAACTTAGAGACAAGGAAGTCATGTGGTACAGTGACAAACCCTTTGCACAAGTCCAGGAAGATGACATCAACTCCCCTCCCCCTGTCCATCAGTTCCATAGCCCCATCATTGATGGCCACCAGATTGGTCCGGCAGGATTACCCCTTAGTGAAGTCATGCTGGCTGTCACAAAGCACCTTGTTGTTTTTCATGTGCCTTAGCATGCCTTCCAGGAGAATTTGCTCCAAGATTTTGCCAGGCACAGAGGTGACACTGACTGGTCTGTAGTTCCCTGGCTCATCCACTTTGCCCTTCTTGAAAATGGGGGTTATATTTCCCTTTCTCCAGACGTCGGGAACTTCACCTGACTACCATGATTTCTCAAATGTGATGGACAGTGGCTTAGGAACTTCATTTGCCAGCTCCTTCAGGACCCGCTGATGGATTTCGTCAGGTCCCTCCCATCTATCTCTACATTGCTCTGAGCGTTTACTGTAGGTGCTGGCCAGTGATTGGGTGCATTGGGATAGAATGATGCCCCCCTCCCCCAACACATCTAGTTTAAAGCATCCGTGACCAGTCTGGAAAGCCTCCTGCCAAATCCACTCCTCCCTTTCTTTATCAGACCAAGTCCACCAACCCCCAGTATACCTGGCCTACTAAATTGAGTCCCATGTTCTAGGTAGCCAAACCCCTGACTATAGCACTACCTTTCTAACCACTTATTAACCTGGACAATTCTCCTAGCCTTTTTAAGGTCCTGTCCTGTATCCTGGAAGATTGACGAAAAGACAATCTGAGTTCCAGAGCCCCTAATGAATTAAAGAAATAGAAAATAAAAAAGTCCCAAGGGCTAAAGCCCAAAGTTGTACAAAAGAAGGAAATGCCTCCAGTTTGGGATTTATTAAAGCATCTATGCAAACTGTCCCATACCTCCTTCTGTACTACCTTACAGCTTAAAATTGAAGAAATCTCATATTATGTATTCAGCTTGAAGACTCACACTGAAAGTAAAGTATGTATGTAACAAAAGAACATGGAATTTGGTCAAAAAATATCATAGAAGTTCAAAAGATTCCTGTGTCATATAATAGGCTTCTCCTTCTGATAACCAACCTGTGCCAGAGTGATCGCGAATGCTGGAGGCTCCTTCCTGACGCTCAGCTCTTAACAACTGTTCAAGCAAACCCAAACTGTTCTGTAGATACTTCTTTACTTGCAGCATTTATTGCTTAGTTGGCTTGTGCATGCATTTGTTAGATAGCTACTTGCTGCCTGTGATCTTCAGAAAACATTTAAGTGAGAAGAGGTGGGAGAATCTTTCCATCTACCCTATCTTAGGAGCCAAGAATTCATTATCCCATTTCAGTCAGTGAAGGGAGATAATCAATTACCTTGCCATGGATGCAAAGGACAAACTCCTAAAAAGTTCAAATTTGGAGGGATGCATTCCACATAATTTTAGACTTCAAAAATGTAGTTATCTAGAAAAATAGATACTTCTGCATTGATTTGTTCCACCTAGCCTAGACAGCTATTTTCGTATGGTTGAACTTCATTGATTGTAAGAGGGAGTCTGTATTTGTGTAGTTTATACCAGATGCCTTTTTGACAGCTTAAGTTAGAATCCAGAGCTTTGAGATAATTCTTATGGTAGAATATTTTTCTACACATATTCTTATTTAACCTCAAGTCTTTGGAAACAGTACAGGATTCTCTCACTGGGAGAAATGATTTGGCTAACACAGAAAGGGCCATCTAGATGCTTATGATAGTACCTTCGCCTTCTTTAGCTTTAAATTATATGAAGACTTGGATGCCCTTTGTCTCAAAATAGCCCTTAAGCCACTGACTGTAATTATAAAAGACATCACAATAAAGAGAATTTATGGACTTTATCATCAAAGTTATTTTGCGTACATTAAGATTTTAGATATTTCACAATTATTACAAGAAATCTCCTAATAAATACAGATATTGACTACCTTGGGAAAGCAGTGAAGCCTTCAAATGAATTGCAAATGAACGTGATCTGTGTTATCCGGGAGCACAGAATGTTCTTATGCCTTAGATATGGGCTGCACCTTGCACAATGAGAATCCTAGGTGGTACCAGAACACAAAGTACATATGATAGCGTATGAGCTGCATGAATTTTTTAGCCTTTTGCTTTTCTATGTCAGCACTCATTTAAATTCAGGTATGTAAATCAAATATGTTAACATATTGACTCTTTTTCTACTTTTTCATTTTATATTATTCTCATCATCTCGTATAATACTGTGCTATTTATCTTCCTTAATACCAAAGAAGGATAATTGAGTTTTTAACTTCCTGAAAATATGCACTTTCTTAAAAACATTGGAAAGAGAATGGGGGAAGAGGAAGTAATAAATGAAGAAATAAATTAAGAAAACACCTTACATTTACACTTGCATCTAACTTCTCACCTGTTTCTTTGCAGTGTAGACATTTGTCAAGCTTTCTTTTAAAGACAACAGTGCTTTGTGTTGCTGATGTGCATTTAGATAACAATCCCGAAACCACTTATCAATTCTATATTCATAAGAATCATGATAAATAATACAAAACCTTTTTTAAAATTGATGAACTCACTTTATATTGAGTTTTGCCAGGAGGTGATGGGAGGTGATCCTTGCCCTCTACTAAAGCACTGGTGATATGCACCTGGATTGCTTTGTCCTGTGCTAGGTTTTCCAGTACAAGAGAGACATAGATATACTGCAGTGAATCCAGTGAAATTCTACAAAAATAATTAAAGGATGGCTAGTTTCACCACACAGAATTAACTACCAAAACCCCCCAATTTATAGGAGAGTAATCTGAAAGATTGGAGCATTGCTTTCAGGTTTGCTTCTAATAACAAGGAAAGTTCTACTATGTATACAGCATTTCCAGACAAACTCATTCTTTCATCAGTTATGTTACTACAGCTTTACTCAGAATGAAAAAAGAAACATTTTTTGTATTTAATATATTCAGTCCTTTGCAGGTTTACTTGATGCAAGGATGGAAAGCAGCTCTGCTCAGCAGCTGAAGGCATGGCTAACAGGCATCACTGTTTAAATAACTGTAGCCTTGAGCCTCATTTTGCATCAGTTGAGCAATTACCCTTTCCTTCGCCTTGTCCAGGTTGAAAGAATTCTGAACAGTGATGCGCAGAGATTTTTCATAAGGTGATCTGTTTTTTATAGCATCATGTTTATGTGGTGTAGGAGAGACATTGCAGAAGTTACAGCTCTGCAAACTCCTTCCATAAAACCCAGATGTTGGATCTATAGTTTTTGTTGCAATATGTACAACCTTCTTTTTTTTTTTTTCAAGGTAAAAATAAGTCAACAAATTTGACCATGTAGGCAATATAGAAACTTTCCGTGATGCAGTTTAGCAAGTGCAAAAATGAGCATTATCAATGATGAGGGTGGCTGATGCAGAGGAGCAGGGTAACTCCCAAGTATTGATTTGAAAAGGAATCCTTATTTTCAAATTAGTTGAAATTCTTACCTGATTGACATAATTTAGTTAATGGACCAACATGGAAACCCTGAATTTGTAAGATCTCTCTCCATAGCACTTTCTATTGCTCCATTCCGAAGTTTAAAATCCTAGTCATGCTGATCCCTCACACAGACACTGCTGTACGCCTTTATGCATGTGGCCCTTTGCTTCTTCTATTTCTGTACATTTTCCAGTTCTACTTCACAGGTTTTGCTGTAAGGAGTATTCAAAATTTGACCATTCCTTAGAAGCTGCACAATTGCTTAATGCCATTTTATCTTTTATTTTCTATTTCTTCCCCAATAACCTGGCATCACTTTGCTTTTTGGCTTAGTACTTCATGCTAAGTAATATTTACTCGAAGTTATCTCAAATACCTCTAAGATATCTGTTTTAAGTGTTAATAAATCTCTCATTTCCATACTTCAGGCTGCTTTTTAGTTTTTTTTCCTACAACGTTTTTCACTTCTCATCATCTAATTCCATGTTTTATTTTCCAGTCACTCAAAGTCGTGACCTCCTGCTGCCATTCTTCCGTTTTCCTCCTTTGGGTAAGTTAGAATCATCAGTAACATTTGTCAGCTCACTATCCATGTCCTTTTTTAGATTACCTGGGAGCACACAGGAAGACACAGGTTTTATTACAGATCCTTTGGGATTATGTTGGCAACTTCATTGTGAAAACCGTAATTAATTCATACATTATTTCCCTATTCATTAATCAGTAGTTAATCCATGGGATGACTTTTCTATTTATTCCATGACAACTGACTTTCCTTTGAAGAAAGTGTTTTCAAAAGCTCTTTGAAAATCTAAGTGTACTATTTATATATGAGTTTAAAAAGTGTACTCTTAAAGGACAATTTTTATGTATGGAGAAGAGACTTTCATGTTAGGTATTTTTTTGTGCCTATGATTACTTCTTTATGCTTTGTTTGACATTTTGATAATATTTCTATGAAACTCCATTAAAATTACAATGTTTGAGGAATAAAATTCCATTAATATTCTATGCAATATAAGGAAATAGTTCATGATATATTTCAAGATAATTTCACAGGGGCCATTTTTGTGATTTTAATCTTATATTTTATTAAATTTATGGTTTTAATACTTACTTTAATCTTTATGTAATATCCCATCACAATTTAAGGAGATAATTCCTGAGTATTGCATGAACTATTTCATAATTACTTTTATGACTTTTTTTTAAACTCTATGGAACTCCAGCTTTGTAGGCCTTTCTGATGGTGGCAGAACAAATGCCTTATCAGGGGGACCAAAGACCCCAGTTTACTTTTTTAGGAATCTAGAAAGATGACTAAATGTTACCTGGGCTGCCAGTAACCAGGTCCCTTACAGATGCTCCCAGGATAGAGTTCCTCTATGCTGGAAAAACAGCCAAGACATATGTCCTTTGTAATGGAATACACACTGCAAATATCTGCTGTACTTTTTACTGTACTTCCTGTAGACAAACGTGTGAATTACATACTGTCAGAAGCAGAGGGGCTAGCAGTGTTCTCAGATTTCCTTCCTCATCTCTGCTTTGCTGTATTGTGACAGATGCACTTGACCCCCTTAACCAAAGTAGCAGTATTTTAGCACAGGTTCCAAAGGATGCAAAGATCTGACCTGGAGGCAGACCAAGAACTCCATAGGGAAACCCACAAATAGGTTGAATGACCCAGTGAACATCCCTGTATATGACCTTGGAACACCAATCATACAATTAACACATGGATAATGGGTGTTTTTGCCAAAACTCGTTCATCAAGGAACAAAGAAAGTTATGCGTGCCAGATGTTTCATACGTACCTTTCCCATCACAAGCAGTTTGATTGTAAATCAACCACTTTATGCCATAAATAAGACAGCCTAAGTGGGCCTTCTTTGAGCTCTCCTTGCTAGGTAACATGGTTGCATGGTGGTGACCTCCTCTTGAGCTGGGACGCCTTGCAGGGTTACTTCCCGAGGAAGAGAGACCCCTCTACTAACAACAGAACTTTGGATGAGTCCAATTTGAGTTAAAATTGCAATTGGACTGCACGTTGGTGTCTCTTCCCTTGAACTGGGACATCTCCCAAGGTCTGAGATTCCTTACCTGAGACTGAGATATCCTTCCTTACTGAAGGCAGAGGGACCCCTCATTCAAAACAGGTACTTGGTAAATTCCTGATAACATGCTAAGTGAATACTAATTTAGTCTTTATACTTAATTCCTTTAGACATAAATTGCTGTCTAAGTCTGAGAGTAAGATTGAACCTAGCCACAACTAGGTCCATCAAGAGTTTAGAAAGCAGGGGGATCCACTTTGAAACTCATGTCTAACTAAGGGAGTGTCTCCCTTAGCCTTTTCCATCTTTGGTCTCTGTGTAAATCATTCTGAGTTGTTTCTAACTCAATTTTCCTTTGTATGCTTTATCCATGTAATAAGTAACAGAATGAAACTTGCCACTGAACTTTGTTTAATTGCACTTGTACAACATCATATTAAAAACACTTTTGCTAATACCTCTGATGGTCATTCTTTGAGCTACCTAAACCGCTCATTTGTGACACATAAAAATTGTATTCACATAGTCGGCAGGATGGGAATTAGTATCACTGATTACTTAAGAAATCTTGGAATAAGTTCGATTCTCAGATACTCAGAAGTGCCTAATTCTCAGAAGAGTGGGCTCATAATAATTGGCATGACTGGAAAACTGTGGAAGAAGAAAGAGCTAAAGGTAGCCAGGAGCTATATAAATGATGGAAAAGGAATTATTTGCCAAATATTAGGCTCCTACCTTGAACCACATGTCACTATAAGCAGAAAACTAATAAAAAGGAACTGGAATTAAAAGAAGGAATGGAAGGCAGAAAGGCAGCTGAATTTAAAATGTCTTTGAAAATTGAGCAGCTGCAGAAACAGCTATTGGAAGAAAAGGAAAAGAAACAGTAATTGGAAGAAAAGGTTAAGGTGATACTTATGTGGACTCCAAATCCCCCTGACATTGTACAGATCAGAAAATTAACTATATTCCCTGAAGAATGGGATGGAAACATATGGGGTGACTCTGGCAATAGGAAACCAGGCAAAGATGATTCTTTGTCTTCCTCAAATCCTCCTGAATATGAAGTCAGACCCATTGTAAAGACAAAACAAGCTCAAGGACCTCAGGGTGGTGTGCCATGATAAACTGCATGAGTCACCCACTGGGAACTGCTACAAATGGCAAGATTACAGGAAAAAATCAGCAGAAAGCCAAACAAAGTGTTTGTGGGGGTCTGAATAAACAACGGTGGCTGAATACTGCTGAGTGGAGATGAAGCAAATGACTTTAGTGGTCCAGGAAGACTGCAACATAGGACCTGACCCAGCAGATCAATTCTACTCTATCCCCGGTAGCGTAACTTAGTGGGCTGGGGAAATGGATGTTACAGAACAAGGTGAACCCTCCATAATCCCCATCAGATTTCTTTAATGAGCTCTCTACAGCCATCACAAAAGCTGCCTGCATACGCCATGTATAAATGAGAACCCAATGATATCTGTACTTTCACATGTTTAAGATTACACTCTGAAATACTTCCTCTGAAGAGTGTACCTGCTGCTAAAAGTCTATGCTTTGTACTGGATGAAATGGCTACATAAATGGACTTACAATACATATGTTGAACAGCATGATAAAATGTTATAAAACATACCCCACACCGTGATATGATGCAGTAGTCTGAAATGTACCTTATCACATGCAAAGATAAAATGCTGTGGATTACACCTCATACGGTTCAATATGCTGCTTTGTGCAACATCTCAAAAAGAAACTCTATGAAACCAGTTACCTCAAGCAAAATACTGATCAAATTGAAATGGCAAATTAATCTGAACGGTGGCTCGTTTCTGCAGTACTTGGTAAATGTGTTTCAAGTTAAGTTTTCACCATGAGAATCTGAAGGGACAGTAGGGGGCTGGGCGGTAGGATGCAAGGCAGAAAGTTAGGTGTATGTACAATGGAGGAAGAACTTGTGAGTGGATACCAAAATACTTATTCTTAAAGCAGTAATATTTTTTGCAGCTGAGCCTCCCAGCATGTTCGTTTTGAGCATGTGGGTAGGGCTGGGTGTATTGGTTTTGCATGGCAAGGGTTTGGTAACAGTGGAGCTACAGGGTGTGAGGAGTCCTCCCCTGAGGAGGAAAGAGCAGCAGAAACAACATGGGATAAACTGACCACAATCCCCATTTGCCATCCCCCTGCACTGCTGACAGGGAAGAGGTGGAGAATCGGGGAGTGAAGTTGAGCCTGGGAAGAAGGGAGAGGTGAGGGGGAAGTGTGTTAAGATTTGGGTTTACTTCTCATCACTTTGACTTCTTATTGGTAATAAATTAATTTCCCCAAGTGGGGTCTGTTTTGCCCATGATGGTAACTGGTGAGTGACCTCTCCCTGTCCTTATCTAGACCCATGAGCCTTTCATGGTATTTTCTCTCCCCTGCCCAGCTTAGAATGGCAGTGACAGAGCAGCTTTTGGGGGGACAGGGCATCCAGCCAGGGTCAACCCACTGCAAAGGGATTTTAACTTTGAACAGGTTACCCAGAGAAGTAACTTATCTGTTTGTGTTATTCCGAAGGCTAAAGCTACAACAATAGAAGCATCGTTATCTATGCCTCTAAATTTAGAACATTCTTAAAATAAATCCTATTTTATGGCCACAGGAGAAATCATTTCTTTTTTAAGTGCCCTCCACGCAACTTCCAGAGTGAGTAGTAACTGACATCTTCAAGCTGGTGTCTCCAGCTGTCTCACTCTCTCCCCGGTGCTTGAAAGACCGTAAAGAGAGATATATCCTCCTCAGAATGAAAATCATAGAAATCTCACATCTTCATTGCCTTTGGCATTATCTTCAGTGGAATGCAGCTTGAATCTGAATCTTCTCAAATTCTTTACTATAAGGACAGTTGGCAAGAGGTACTGCCAGAAATCCAATTTTTTTCCCTTTGGTCATTGACTTTCTTCTAATCTACTTTCAGCTCCTTGACCTACAAGTGCTCTGTTTGCCATCCTCAGCTGCTCCTTTAGGAATGGAGTTATGTATTGCTATATTCCAAAGTTTCTTTCCTAAAGTTTCCTACATTTTCACCTTTCCCCAGGTAGCACTTCACATCTTTTGTCCAAAGTATGGTTTAGTGAGAGACTTGGCAGTCCTAGGGTAAATGTTGAACTTGATGATGTTAAAGGTCTTTTCCAACCTAGTTGATTCTATAATTCTATGGAATAACACCAGGGAACTGCAGGCAAACTTCTAAACACAGATTTAAGAGAAATATAAGGCAGAGTAGAGAATAGACTACTATTGTGACACAGTCTACAGTGTCAGGTAGGGGAAGATCAAATTAATGCAAAGTAGAGATGCATCTACACAAAACCTTAACCTGTTTAACTCAGTGAGAAGTCTACTTAATGCAGTCAGGTGGAAAGAGATGACAGTAGATGCTAGTGTTTCAGCAATGTTATCAAGCCCCTGATTGATTTACTCACTGACATGTAGAGAGAAATTCCATCTGACTGAATGAATGTAGGAATCTACTTTAGGGTAAGCTGAATAGCTCTCTAACTCCTTCTGGGTGTACTACCAGGATACACTGTATGTAGTAATCACCCAACCCACAGATTGCGCCCACATGCAGATTCCTGTATTCAGACATCTAAAACAGCAAGCTGAATCCCACTACTAGATTTTATAAAGCTGTCATGCAACTCAGTTGCCCAAACAGATGTTTATTTTCAATTAAGTTACCCTAATTCCATCTAAGTGGAGCTGACAAGTATGACACTGGCATTTTAAAGGACTTTTCTCAGAAACTGGTTTCAATCTCTAAAGATAAAAGAGAAATCTTCAGGTTAAATTCCATTGTCTACTTAATATCTGTTAGGGCCACTGATTAGGAATAGGAGATTATCCAAGTGGAGATGACTGGTGTGAGCTGTGATGATTCCTCTGTCTTTCCAAAGTGGTAGCTGACAACCAGACAGGGTCTTTTAGGGCATCTCAGATGCCACTAAGCACTTTTATTTAAACTACTGATCACTGAAGTAGTGACACTTTTCTTTGTATGGAATGACAGGCTCCCAAATCCTGATTTCTGAAAATTTCATCCTTGTCCTGGGAAGATAAGATATTGAGAGTGTGTGTAGAGCAACAGGTAAAATACCATCATTACCCTTTGTAGTATCTGTATTCCCTCCAGGTAATATTAGTAAGACAGAAGGTAACTGTATGAGCTGTGTTACTGCACAGCTGGCCTCGAGGCTGCTCCCATTACACCATACAGGTGAGAACAGAGATGCTTAATGACATGACAAGGTCATCCAGGAACCTGGAATCAGAGCAGAGAACTCCAGTGAGTTGCCACACACCCAAACCCTCCTGTTTTCCTTCTATCCAAATAACACCAACAAAACTTGGGAGCACTGATAGTCATGCCCTGATCTATAGAAATTTATCTTTATTATCCTGTAGAAGAGAGATGAGGTATTTGGCAGCAATGTGCATGCTCTTTTCATATGGTATTCCATTTGCTACTAATCAGCACTAAATATGACTAATTTCTGTGGAAAGAATTATCATCTGTAAAAGTACCTGCAAAAATGTATCTGCAGATGCATTGTGAAACCAGCCAGAATATACACAAGTTATACACACAATATGCACACATTTTAATTATTTCAGGTTTTGAAGTAGTTGCAGATAAAATCAGCCTATAGCTGCTGCTTTTTGAATGAATCAATTTCTTCTTGAAGTAAAATGGGAAAAATAAATGGTTTTGTCTTCCCTTAAGTTGCTCACAACAGACATGCTTGAAAATAAAAAAATCCAAACCCCTTCAGATGTAGACAGGTGGAATTTAGAAGACATGAATATACCATCCAGAGTGAAGCTAAGAAAGAGGTGTGTTTAATCTTGGACCTGATTATTAACTCAGTATCTGTCTTTTTCACTTGCCAGACTGAATCAAAAATAGCACCCTCTCACCCTATTCATGTGGTGGCAGCTAATACCACCACCATATTTTTAGCATATGCTGGTGTGATTATTGACATGAAAGATTCCTAAGATGTGGTTAAGATGAAATACCTTACTTTTAAATTTCCATGTCAGACTGGCATAATAATAGTGACTGCTCAGATCTGTTTCCCAGTAAACAGGAGAGGAGCTTTCATTATCCACTATCCTGGACTTTGTTCTTCAATACAAGAAGTACACTTTAATTTTGAAACAGGCTGGTGAGACAGACATATTCTGGCATTTTCAGAATGCACATTTATAGTCTTCCACCCAACTGTTTTCTGTGAGTCACTCCTGTAAAACAGAAATCTTTGCTGTGGAATAACAGTCACTTGGCAAATGAAGAGAAATGCCAGTCTTGTAGTGAAGAATCAGATGTTATCTCATGGCTTATAGGCCAGTGCTGCTCATAGTCACAGGACAGTCAAAGAGTTTTTATTTAACTAAAAAGCCACTGAGAGGCATTAAAGTACAGTGTTTCTTGAAAACTAAAATTTAGTTTTTGCTAAACATCAGTGCCCACAACCACATCAATGATAGCTATAGACAGAGGGCTTTCTGGAGGCTCAGGAGACTTAGAATCATAGAATCACAGAGTCGTTAGCATTGAGAAGGACCTTAAGATCATCCAGTTCCAACCTCCTGCCATGGGCAGGGACACCTTCCACTAGAGCAGGTTGCTCCAGTCCCCATCCAAACTGGCCTGGAACACTGCCATGGATGAGGCAGCCACAGCTTCTCTGGTCTCCCTGTGCCAGTGCCTCAGCACCCTCACAGGAAAGAGCTTCTTTTTTATATCTAACCTAAACCTCCCTTGTTTATTTACCATCACCCCTTGTCCTGTCACTACAGTTCCTGATGAAGAGTCCCTCTCCAGCATCCTTGTAGGCCCTTTGCCTAACTTTGTGAAACTGTCTACGTTTGAAAAAGGTTTTAATGGGTTTCAAAAGCAATTCATCCTGGCTATGTTTTAAATTCATCCTAAAGGTCCTCCTTGTTCCATCTTCTTCTCTGGCAGGTGCCTCACAGGTCCTCACACTCGGATGCTTTCAGTATCTTTTTTTTTTTTTTTATCATGAAAAGTTAATTCACTTCTAAAACCTACACTCTTGTTTCCTACTTATATGGTCAGGGAAGAGTGAGGAACCGTCAGCAGTCTGGGAGCTGAGTTAGAATAGAATAGAATCGAATCAGGTTTCAAATAAGAGTATTACCACAGAGACTGTGACACAGAGATTATAAAGAAACACCAGCTGAGGTGAACTGTGTGCTGTTCCTTGGTGAGAAATCTTCTGCATCTCCCTAGGTGTCTGCCACTTCATCTTATAACTGATTTAATTATCTGCAAACCTCCACAGTTTAACGTTGAGTTTTGCTCTGAGTACTTCCAGTGAAAGCAATTTCACAAACTCTTCTGGCAGCTAATTTAACTGTGTAAGGAGAAATTAGACGATGAACTTTGAGAGAAAGCTTTCTTCAACTTTCACATGAAAATCTGTTTTCTAAATGGAAACCATTGTGTCACCTAACAGGAGCTGATACAACCAGGACTGCAGAGTGAAATCTAATACAAACCAAGAATGCACTAATGTGCAATTCTCTCCAGTAAGATCTTTTAATATGTACTATATTTTTTGCATGCAGAAAATGAAAATACAAAAGTAAAGCACTAAAATGTTCAAAGAGTTTATTCCCTTTGTACTGGCCTGAAAAAAATGAATAGCTGTTAAAAATAAAACCAAACAGAACAAACCAACAAATTAACACCTGGAAATAAATAAAGACACTTCCAGTGCAGTAGTCAATGAACAGGGAACAAAAGCAATGCCATCTTTTTTTCATCTCTCATACCTATGGACCAGGGAAAAAAATATAAATCGAATTCAATAAAATCTTGCTTAATTTATTGGATTAATTTTAAAATATACCTCATAATGACTTTATCCTCTAAGAAGTTTCAGAAACTTTTAATGCTTGAAAGGCCAGATACTGTACTGTACTGTGCTGTGTATATTCAGGCACAGTGGGGTCTTACCAGATGAAGAAATAATATTCTTAACAGGTTTTTCTGCCTCAGAAATGCACACAAGGGTAATTTGTCTGACATTTAAAAAATTTAATTTAGGGTTTTTAGGAAAGAGACATAATCATCAAATAACAGCTCACTTTCCATCCACAGAAATTCCTTAATGGGTCTAAATATGATGCACACTCCAAAAAAATTACTTGACTCACCACTGTGAACTTCTAACACAATTAATTTAATTTGTAAATTAAACAATATGCATCATTAATGACTCACAATTTCCAATTTGCTGAACAGTTTCTGCCTCATGTCTCAGTCATTTTGGTCAAGCCATTTCTGGCAGTTTTATGTTGCCTTTAGGTTCTGTGCAACTTTCCTACCTTAACTCCATAATGACCAGTTTGCACTTGACTGCTAACTGCTCTTGGTGAAGAGACAGGTCTTGCTCTATAGCTGTTCACATAGGTAAGAGTCTTGTATTCTTCTCTCTCGTTCCAGGTGAGGTGCGAATTAAGATCTTAACAGGCAAATTGTTCCTGGGTTGCAGCAACTGGCCAGGAAAAAGCATTTTCAAACAAGATGATGTTAATGCAAAGTACACCAAAAGCCAACCAAATTCTTGGTATTCACAGAATGTATAGGTGTTGGTTCCTTGCTCCACCACTGAATTCTCATTACATTAGGGATTGGTGTTTAAAGTTTGCCTTAGAGCAGGAAGTAAAACAGACTTGGTGAGATTTTGAATAGCCTTCTGAGAATACAAAGGGTCTATGAAATAAAGGAATGAAATGAGTCAGGCTTCTGTAATTTCTAAGGCATTAGTTAAAATTGCCTAAAATTGCCAAGTATTTCAGGAATTTGTGGTATGATGATGCTGCTGATCAAACACAGCAAATATAATTGTTCTGTGAGTCACAGGTGGTTACTTCTGTGCTTCAACAAGGCAATCAGCGATGCCCAAGCTGTTCTTTGAGCCATGATCACAGGCTACAGAACCTTGTGAAAAAATGAAAGCTGTAGATGCATGATGCTTGAATGATAAAAGAAGGCTTTTATGAACCTCTTTGGTGATTCTCCTCTTCAATGGTTGGGCCAAACCCATGAGAATGATGAAACTATCCTTTGGAAAATGAAGCAGTGATAGGACAATAAATTCTGGATACCTTTAAGAATGACATACCACAAAGCTATGCAACACTTTGAAGTCTTGAATGGGTGATGATGCTCTTTGAACATACCATAGTATGGGATATTTCAATAACATGAGGCAGATGGTGTGACATGCCTGAGAGATTTTGATAACTGAGATTCCTTATTTATAAGGCAGCTTGTGATAAAAACCATGTGCCCATTCTGAAGCCCAGGAGAAGAAGAACAGAGAAGATTACCATTCAACATTAATACAAGTGATACTGGATCAAATAATTCAGCTCTTCAGCATTTCAGGATGATGGGCCAGCAGGATTAATTATTCCAGGAGTTTTAAAAACTTAGTCTCCAAACTAAATATAAATACTCTATCTATCAGTAGGCTGATACTCATTTTTATAAAAGCATAGCTTTAATATAACTAGACATGACCAAACAATAGGTAATTTCTGTCTCAACTCACATAAAATGTAATTTGCAGGATGGAGGTATATGGAAGTGTTTGGTGATGTCAGAGCTATGTGCTTAGCCATTGTAATACAGTCATTATGATATTTGTCATTTGTAGTCATTTGTATTTTATTTCATGTGAAAAAACATGAGAAGTGCTTCAGCAAACTGAGGATTGAAGAAAAAATGTAGGACTTTCTGCAAACTATGCACAGATGAAGATAAATTATCTGAGTGACCTAAATCAACCCATCTTCTCATAAACAGCCCATATATGGCAATTGAATGCACACGACTGTAATATGCATATAAAGATTTGAAGGTTTGCATTGCTGAGTTGTGTTTGACCCAAAAGTATCTGATCTTGCTGTGGTATTTGTTGATGCATCACATATACACTTCCATCTGGGAAAGGAATATAATCACTGGTTTGCAAACAGTAGGAAGAAAATATATGACAGACCTAACAATCTTACAGTTTAATAGAATGAATGCCTATGTATTTGTTCCACGCCCCTCATGGCTGTATAATAATTTAGAACCATTGAAACTAATTGCCTACATTCTTTCCCGTTAAAGAGTACCAACTTGTTATATTTGGGTCTTCACTTAAGGCGGGATACTTCTTTGACAGTCTCAATCACTTCAGTACTAAACAGAGCTCTCTTGCTTTGGCTAAATTCATTTAAGATTGTTGTTTGTAAAAAAAAAACCATTTAATTTTGAAATTATCCTACCCCAATGTGTCAAAATGATGTGACTGAATACTAGTGAAAAGGTCAGAGGAAATAAATAATTGCAACTAGTATTATATTTGCCATTAGGAGGGAGAACATTGTAAGTACTTTAAAGTGTTTCAAGTTCTGTGACTCTAAGTTACATGAAAAACAAAGAACATATTTTGTAAGAGAAATCCACATTTTATTTTTTTCACTGTACAATAATATGTGGCTCATCATCTGTTTTCCTTTTTCTGATGACACCAAGATCTTATTGTGGAAAAAAATAATCGACCCCTTTAAAATGTACTAAAGCTCTGGAAAATCTACTCAAAACTTCAAGTGTAATGTCTATTGATTTTTAAGAAAATCTCCCAGAATTCTAGAGCAGAGCTACAATTCCATTAGTCTATTCTACAGTGGTTAGGGTAAGAAAGATAATTAGTCTTGTCACATTCAGTTGGCCTTCACTACATATATATGGTATATACATACATACATGGAGAAAGGGTGGTGTGTGTGCTCATCTATGTATGTTAGGTCATAGTTTTAGCTATTTCAGAGTCTAACATATCCTTATAAATCACAGACATTTTACTTTGTTTCTATGCAGCTTTTCAGTGCTTCTTGGTTATGAATTCTATGCACATTGCACTGCTGAAAGCTTATTCAGTCCAGAATATTTCTGTTAAGTTTTGAATACCTTATACAACAGTATGTCAAAGCAGATTGTGTTATTTATTCTTCCTATTTATTGTGTTTTCAGTCCATTAAACATATACTCCTCTAGTCCCACAGGACATTTGAAATCTGTTGGAAACATATTTTATTTCATATATTGAAATTTCAATATAGACCCATGTTAATTAGAAAAGAGAGACTGGTAAATAGAAATAGCCCCACTTAGCCCTCAGTTTTATATATATATTTTGAAAATAGTCAGATTTCTGAGAAACGGAAGTATTCTCCTGGCAAGCATATAAATGATGTGATTCTATACTCAATTTGTATGGGTTTCTCTTAAATTATTAGCAACATTTGTATATGAGCTTTGAGATCTGCGTCAACTCAGAAACAGTTAATACATCTGCATACTGTATGTAAAGTTGTTGCATCAGATGTGTATGAAACTGAAATCAAATGGACTGTGCTAAAATTATATCAGTGGGAGAAAAGAAAAAGCATGGAGTCACAATGAACTCCATTGTGTCACACTTCACTAACAATACAGCAAAGAATGATTCCCAGACCATGTTATCATCAGGGTTTTATCTGCTTTATGTGACTTTTTAATACACTTTACCAAACACAGTGCAAATGGCAGCTGAATTGTAGAGTCATGTTTTGGGTTGAAAGGAACCTTAAAGCTCATCCAGTTCCCATCCCCTGCCACAGGCAGGGACACCTTCCACTAGACCAGGTTGCTTAAAGCCCGGTCCAACCTGGCCTTGAAAGCTTCAGCCTGAAGTAAGTATACTCTGCCCTACATGATGGTCTACTAGAGGTGAGGCAGACAATGGGAGCTGATACCTATAGGTAGCCTATATGGAGATAGAATAGCAGTGCTTTGTGCTACCCACTGAGCACTCTTTTAAATACCAACAGTCAGAGGTGTCTTCTGTTTTTTAAGTGTTACAGTTACTTCTGAATACAGAAAGACCAGGGAAAAGAAATAATGACACAAGAAAACAAATTCAGAAAAAGATTATTATGGAATCACAGAATAATTCAGTTTACAAGGGATCTGTTGCTGTCTACTCCAACCACATTGAAAGCCAGACCAAATGATGAACATGACCTTGTCTAATCAAGCTTTGAATATCTCAAAGGACAGAGATTTGGCAGCCCAGCATGGAGAAAAAAAAACCCTCATGTTTAATTGAAATTTCCTAGGTTTCTATTTGTGTCTGTTGTCCCTTGTCTTTTCCCTATGCTCATTCAAGAAGAGTCTGGCTCTGACACATCCATGTTCTCTCATCAGTGAGCTCAAGACAATAGTATGGTCTCTTGTTATTCGTATGTTCTTAAGGCAAAACAAATCCAGTTCTCCCAGCCTCTTGTACTGTATCCTCCCAAGCAAAGCAGAGAGTATATTTTTTTTTTAGAGGGCTGCAGGATTTATACCTCCAAGTTACTGCAGCTATAAAGCTGAGACAAGTTTTGTAAGAAAATTAGAATGGCTGTTGTTCTGGAAGAATCTCAGGTATATTGACCTAACTAAGTGGCATAGAACAGGACAGAAAATCCTCATCTCTACCCCACTATGATGAATTGAGAGTTTTGATGCACATTAATGAATTCTGTTCAGCCACCTGTAGCTAATAATGGCAATCCTTTTCCCTCCAGGGTGTCAACCACACTACACAAGTTGGTGTCACTGGCAAACTTATCAAGAGTGCATGCAATCCCACTGCCCATGGTGTCAACAAAGACACTAAACAATGCTGGTCCTAAAGTGGACCCTTGATGAACAAGCACTTGTCACTCATCTCCACCCAGAAGTTGCACTACTGACTGTGACCTCTTTGAGTGATACCATTCAGCTAATTCCTTATCCACTGAGTGGTCCATATATCAAATCCATGTCTATTCACTTGAGAGATAATTTCACCATGCTGAATAGTGTCAAATGCTTTGCAGAAGCTCAAGTAGATTACATCAGTCCCTCTACCCTGTGTTGTAACCCTGTCATAGAACACCATCAAATTTCTCAGGCAAGATTCACCCTAGTGAAGCCATGTTGGCTGTCACCAATCTTCTCCTTATATTCCACATGCCTTAGCATAGTATCCATGATCATGCTCCATGATCATTCTCACTGAGGTAAGAATGACCAGCCTGTAGTTTCCCAAGTCTTCCTTTTTTCCCCTTTTTAAAAATGGAGGTTATATTTCCCCTTTTCCAGTCAGTGGGAACTTCATTGGAATGCCATAACTTCTCAAATATGATGGACAATGTCTTGGCCACTTCATCTGCCAGTTCCCTCAGGAGCTGCAGATGCATTTCATCAGGTCCTGTAAACTGGTGAACCTTTGGATGAATCCCGGATACACCTGTGCTAGTACATGCCATATACTGCTGATAATGCTGATAATGGCTGTGCTAAGTTCTTGTCAAACTGGCTGGTTAGCAAATCTTAACTGCTCATCTACTGCTGCTGAAAGAAGCCAGGGATACAAAATTTTTCTTACCTGCCTGAAAAGACTGGATTAGAGATCCAAAAATACTTCAAGTAGGACAGAGGGACAGAAGTGTTATGTGAGGAGTTTGAGAAAGGATTTTAAAGAGTGAAAGATTTTAAAGGCACCACAGGGACCTTTAGACAGGAGGTAGAAAGACACAGACAGTCTTTGGTAGTGGGAAAGACTGCTGTAGTGGCAAGACCATCCAAGATGGGAAAAAAAACCCTTGGTGAAAAAAGAAACTGTGACCTTGAAGCATCTCTGCCTTCAACCATGCCATACAGGTTAAAAGATGCTCACAGCACAAGCTTCCTTTAGATTAGGACCTCACATAACCATTCAGGAAGTATCCGACAGACAAAATGTAACTAGATCCATTACAAAATATCCTGCCACTACTAATGCGCGATAATCAATGCCTGTGAAGTAGGGGGCAGGAAACTAATGCACTGGACTGCTTGACTGCTCCTATACTACTCTATACTAGATAAAAGCATGCCAGGATGCAATGGGTGAAAACTGAAGCTTACCAAATTCAAGAAAAAGCGTGCATTTCAATACTGACAGTAACATACAACTGGACACTTATCAAGGGATATGATTCTGGCACTTGTAGTCTTTACATCAAGACTGGTGCCGTGGTTTAAGCCCCTCAATAACTGACGAGTTTGCTCTCTCACTCACTCCCCCCTCTTTTTAAGCCCCTCAATAACTGACGAGTTTGCTCTCTCACTCACTCCCCCCTCTTTTTTTCCCCCAGTCCTGGGGGGATGGGGAGGAGAATCAAACAAATTCAACTCGCACAGGTTGAGATAAGAACAGTTTAGTAACTAAGGTATAACACAAATCACTGCTGCTACCACCAAT
>JARCZZ010045748.1:2502-14533 GCA_030323915.1 Brotogeris chrysoptera | reverse complement strand
GCATAGCATGAGACTCAGAAAGTCCTTGGTCAGACCAAAACACTACCAAGCAGTAACTGAAAACACTGGTGTTGTCAGCACTGCTCCCAGGCCCAAAATCAAAACCAGAGCGCTGCACCAGCTACCAAGAAGGAGAAAAAATGACTGCTACTGCTGAGCCCATGACAGAGGGGTACATAATCATACAGATTTTCTATGCTCTCCGCATTCTGGGGAAGACGCAGCTGTGAGATCAACCACCCAAAACAGAAAGAAACAATGTATTGTGCTTTATACCCCATCTGTTTCATCTGAACTGCTTTCTATTTAAAAATGTATTTTTTCTGACCGATCATATGTCAGTGAAAACCTCCAAAACAAAGCATTGGTGCATCTAGCTATGTTATTGTTCTTCATATTTTTGAGACTAACATTACAAATCATGAAGATATCTAAGCAATCTCTTTGCCTTTCTATTTGTCTGTTCTCAGCAGATTTTATTTCTTTTTCTGTGCAAGTTACTCTGAATGTGAAATAAAAATCATGTAGACTTCTTTCTACAATGTAGAGTTAGAAGAAAGCTTAAGGGGTAAAAGTAATTTAAAACAAGCAAGGGAGAATGAAACAATATAAAGAAGAAAAGAGAACATAGAAAAGGGAAAATGGTCATTCACTGAAAAAGGGAAGGAATGTGCACTAGGTAAAGGTTGCTTCAACTGGTAGCTGTCTGAAGTAAATACTTCATAATAACCATTACTTAATAGTTCTGTGTGGGAACAATAGTTCAGCATAAATGAGACTTTGTAATTAAGACTGTAGAATAATCCTACTTCGGAATAAAGTTTTGTTTTTTTTTATTTCTGAAATAATGTTTTCACATGGGAACTTGTCTAAAACAGTTAAATTCTATTGGAATATCTTCTTGTTATGAGATTTGCTGCTCATTTCCTCCTGTCTAGATAAGGTTTTAATATTTCTCTTCTACATGAGGGCCATTATCAAGGCCTGATTCTGATTTGATTTTTATAGCAACATTTTATACCAACATACCCAAATAACTTTATTGCAGTAATTCCTGGTTTACTCTGGTATGAGATCAATACCAGGACTTTTTGGTTATTTAAATTGATGCTTTTTCTGTTTAATAGCCAGCTGAAAAAATAATAAATTGGATCGAACTATAAATATTTTTTGTTTCTCATCTTTGCTGAAATGAAAATGTAGTAAAAATAGTTTAATACAACACATCACATTGCATTTGGCCCTAGATGAAACATTTCATACATTCTAAGTGAAACAAAGAAGGAAGGATTCACAAAATAAAAATTTCTTCAACTACTGCTGTTCTCTTCCTCTCCCTTTTAATCACTAGTTCAAGGTTAGACTTTTCACTCATGCTTGGAAAAATAGGTCCAGCTACTACAGTTTTGAACTCCTTTCAAGAACATGCTTTAACAAATAGCTTATATCTCAGTCTAAAAGAAAAAAGTGATCTACTTTTCTGTAATGTTTTTACGCCTGCATTACACAAAAGTCGGATTCATGTGAATACATTCAGATGTCTACATCTAGAAATCATCAATTTCCTGTAAATAACACCAAGAATAGGCACTTTGAGGATTTGATTCATTTTATCTTCACATCTAAAATAAGCATGACATCTTTCTTTGACCTTCAGGACCTAAATGTGCATCCCCTCCTTATGACACAAAGAATTTTTATTGCATGTCAGACAGCCTTTACCATTACAGAGGACAATTCTGTCTAAACTGCCCTCTACAATGCTAGAGCTTCACTTGGTGCATACAGGCACTTTGCTAGTCTTTAAAATCAGTGGATGCTGAGCTGGGCAGATCTTGACATTTTTTGAAGTCCAAGATGTCCAGTTTATGTATTAGTTACTCTTCTTGGCTGAGGGGTGTGTTGCTACTTTTTACAGGTACACCTAAGCCAGGGCAAACAAAAGGCAGATGCAAACATTTATTCATAACATCTAATATAGATAATTACAGGTGGTTTTGAGAGACAAAAGTGACAACAAGAAAAATATAATTTATTCTATTTATGCATATGATATTTAACCTGCGCTTGTTTCTGACTCTCAAATAGGACTGGATAACCACTGTTATGCTCTTTTCCACCTTGGGATAACCACAGGGTTGAGGCCTCCAAAGCCACTATCTTCCTTTTAGGGATATTGTAACAACAGTTCAGGTCATTTATAAAGAGGATATCTATTTTTTTTTCCTGAATGTGGAACGAGTCCTGACAGAAGGCAAAAGTGTAACACAGAGACTAGTAGACACAGTAGATGTTTAAAGTAAATGAGATGAAACCCTAGGGCTCAACCTGCCAGGCAAACATCTGAAGTACCAGAGAAGAGAGCAATTCCTATCTTTACATACATTTTCTTATGTTACTCTTCAAATCGTTCCTGCAAAGCAGAGCAGTTACAAGAATGTTCTGCTTCACTACACAAAATCTCACAGCCTGAAGCACTCAAGAGAGGTGGAAGACACTGAGTCAAATGTTTGGAGTAGACACTATACTTGAAGGCCTTGCTGTCAGTTTCTGTAACTGCATGGATACATGAACACTGAAGGTGGTGCCTCTAAAGCCCTCATGTCAAGCCCACTCTACTCCATTTTCACACAGCCTTTGGCAGAAAGAAAGCTGGTGAAGAAATCCTTTCTTTCTGCTGGCAATGTCAAAGTATAAATTCAAGAGCCTCAAACACACGTTTGGAATCTGTTGGTTAAAGGTCAGAAAACCTGCATGCAATAGTACCCAATCTAGTACTTTTTCCCATTACAGTTATGAGGATGTAAACACATAAACCAAATTGATTCACAACTAATTAGTAAATTCAGACTATGTAAAATTTACAAGAATGACTGAAACCATATTTAAATTTTAAGACATCGAAAGCTTAAACTCAAAGCATAATTAGAGATGCAGCTGGTAGCTCTCCAAAATAATGGACAAATCTGTTGACCCCTATTTGTTTTGTGTCACCTGAAACACCCTCAGCAGCTTAAGGGATTCATATCTAGCCAAGATAGCTCTACACTAGACTAAGGTCACATTCATGACTGCAATAAGTATGTCAATGCCTCCCTGCTTCGATTACCTGGCAATAGGGAAAGGTCTGCTGATAACACAATGCTCATTTCATACATTTTTAAAGCACTATTATTTGCATAATTTGTAACATTTCCTTCCCTCATCCCAGCTAGTATAAATCAGTACCAGAATAAGCATTTGGGATAATCCAAATGAAAATCAGGGAGTGAATGAAGTCTTCCTTTCTTTTTCTCGAAGTAGATCCCAATATCAATAGAGAAAGCAGTCAACTTCTAATGCCAGGAAAGAGAAGGAGGGCAAGAATTTTGCTGCAGAGGATTTGTGAGGTGTGGAGCTATTTTAATACTGCCGGATGAAAAATCTGTTACTAAAATAAGAGTAGGGAATGAATCCACCTCCACCAAAGTAAAGGAATGTTGGCTTCAATAGTTTTAAATGCTCCAATAAAAATGCTGCTTTTTCATAATTCTGCTTATGTTTGCTTTCAACTTGGTCTCCGTAAATTGCTGAAACCTGATGAAAGATTTGTCCTAGGCATTTAATTTTCATTATCAGTGCTTCTGTTTGATATGGAGAAAAAAGCATTACAACCTCAGCATAAAAAGTGCTACAGACACGAAAAATACGTGCCATATGTCATGGAATGAAAAAGTTCTAGGACACTCCAAGTGTGTAAACATAATAAAATGGCCATTAAATGTTAAGGCATAAACTTGATTTGAAATGCCAAAATAATATGCAATTATTCAAGAATTCTTGATTAAGAATGGTATATTTCATAGTTTAATTTAATGTTCATCTGAAAAAGTAAATATGACACTGCTTCCAGAAAGAATGTTTTCACTTTATTTGCATTTTTTTAAACTAAAAGAAAAAAAAAAAAGTAAATCTTGACTGAATTAATAATATGGGAAGAATGTATTCTTTGCCGGACAAAACTCAATTGGTTTCTCATCAGAGCTGTATATAAAATTCCACCATACAATAACAGGATCATTTTAAGCAAGTCTTGCACTGTCTAGCAGCAACAGTGACGGATTGAATACTGTGGAAAACTTAGTCCACAGAAACAGTTTCCAAATCAGGTAAAGATGTGGGAGTCTATTTTCCCTCTGTCATGGGTTCATTCACAGATGTTTAGTGTATAGAGTCATGCTGTATACAGTTCAATACAGTTCAATAAATTTAAGGGCACATTTGTATGAAGTTTTTTCTCAAAATTGTCTTTTGATTCAAGAGCTGAAGGGTTGATCCAGTTGACTGTAACAGGAGCACCCATCCTTCTAGGCAAACATTTGAGAATCTGGCTTTACCATGGACTGCTGCAGTGCCAAAACACTTGATAGTCCCTCACGTAGAGGGACTTATTGCAGTAAGTTTTGCTGACCTTGGCAGCTTGAGACTTCTCATATCCAGCCCATTTGTAAAGCTATATTCCCCCCTTCATTGTACATTCTGTTTTTTGTAAGGAATTATCAACTTATATTGAGATGACATTCCTTTACTTAAGTGCAAGGGAAAGGAACTATTTTATATGACTGGAAGAGAGAATATCCTCTGTAGTTAATTTCTGCTTTATCTTTGGCAGAACTCTTTGGGGTGTCAGAAACAATGGGTGAGAAAAGGAATGGAAAGAGAGGACGCTGTGTGGCTATTTTGGAACTTTCTTTTCTACCCCTTCTTTTTTCTCCTTTCCTCTTCATCATTCTTCAGTGTAGCCAGGGGCGCCACTTGAGCAGGAAGGAATGCAAGAAAGTTAAAAAAGGAAAACAGCAGCTGCAGGTTGTTGGCAATTTCTTGCTCACTGTATATGAAATCCTGTAGATGAAGTTCCTAAACCATGTAGTAGCCATCCCACTCCTTTTTGCCTCCATACCTTAGACTTAAAATCTTGTTTCAAAGCTGATGAATGATGTTCAGTGTGGGGAGGATAGGTGGAATTTCTCTCCTCAGCATATTGCACACAGAGTCGGTCTTCATTCAATACTTGATTTGTAAAAGACTTTTCTCTGTCCCATACTCTTTAGTACCTCAATAAAAGGAGTTGTGAAACTTCAGTGAAACATCTTTTTCATCGGAAGATTTTTTTTTTCCTAACATCTATTGTAGTTTTTTCCCCAGAACCATAAAATCACATATATTGGAATGGACCTATGGAGATCATCTTGTCTAACATCCTCCCTAAAGCATGCCCAGCCAGACCAGGCTCCTAAGGGCCATGTCTAGTTGGGTTCTGACCATCACTAAGGAAGCAAATTCTCTCTGGAGAGCCTAGTCCAGAGTCTGAACATTTTCATAGTGTTTTCTTTTCCTTTTCTTTGCCCTTCCAGCACATTTTGGGATATAAAGAAATAGTTTCTATTAGTTTCTATATTTGTTGTATTTCGAAATTTTATGCCTCTTTAGAAACATATTTTCTACTTCTAGAAAGACTAGAAACTATAAGAACTATAAAACCATGATTTTTTTTCTTATAGGTACTCATGCAGATGAGCCATGCAGTTTGCTGTCAGCATACTCACAAAAATGAAATCTAATTTTGTTTTCATTGAAAAGTTCACCAAACCATAAACATAAAAGCATCACATTGAAATCTAAGCACCTCCTGGCAGTTCTGCTTATACACTGGTACTCTCTTACATTGTTTATTTGGGGTTTCTTAGATATCATTCTTTTTAAAAACTGTAGATATTTTAATTGACTTCTAATTCTAGAGTGTAACAGAAAAAAGCAATACACACATATCCACTCAAATTAGCCTTCTAATTTTTAAATATTTAGTGCCACTTCTTTCATTTGAAAGATCAAAAGTCTGCCCTGGAATGCTATGTTTCCAGGTAGAACACAAACATAATGGAGAAGTGCTATCGATGCTCTGCCATAATTTTCCAATTCTTAAGGAAATTTTGTCATTTTCTGTTATAGGCACTGTAGGAGGATTGCAAGGAATTACAGCTCAGAAAGCAAAGTAAAATGTCTTTTATATTTATTTTCTGTAGGGTTGAAAAAAATGATTAGCCATCATCTACTGGGAATGCCAGAAAGTCGGAGGAAACAGTATTATTATCAGTATTTAAGTCAATTGGTATAAAAAGAAAACAGTGTTATTTCCTTAAACAACAAATAATGTTATCACAGCAGTGAGTAAAGCATACCAAATGAGCTAGCCTATGACTGCCATCAGTGTATGAGTCACACTGTAAAGGGGAAGGGGGAAAACAATTCACGGGATTTTCATAACTGGTATCAGACGACAGTCAGACTTACTTTTTTGGCTGCACTTAGACTGGCATTTTAATTGACTTTTGACATTGCTTCCAACCTATTCTTTGTTGCTAAACACAGTTCTTCTACTAGAGGACACCACACTAAATCTGTCTTTGCAGCAGCTTAGGAAATCAGTGCCTAATGCACTTCTGTCAGGACCATGCATGTTAGATTAAATGATTTGAAGAGTAAAGCCCTTTCAAGTGTACTTTAACTAGTTTCGTCCTACACCTGAGAAATTATGTTGCATCCACTACATTTGGGCTTTAGTGAAGTTGCATATTTATCTTCTCTTCTTCAGGGGAAGCAGAGGATAAAGAGAGTCTTCCTCATGACTTAAATGTTACTATAATAGTAACAGCTTTCAGCAACTAATTCCTTGTCTGAAGGATGACACCCTGTAGTCATTGTTATGACGTACCTCTCATACAAAATCTACTTGACAGCACTTGAAAGCAGCGAAAAGATCTAATGCCAGCCACTACCCTTTAGACTAAAGAATGTTTTTCATTATATTATTTGTACAGTTTTGCATTGGTATTTTAAAAGATCTAGAAAAAAGACTGATGATCCCAAACTGATAATTCAACAATCACTTTGGTTGTGACATCAACATAGGTTTGATATTGGTTTCTTTTTTAAAAGAAGGACTTTCTAAAGCCACTCTCAAGAGAGCTTTTCAGTCTTTCCTCTTCACCAGTGTCCTGAGGAAGATGAAATGCATGCCTGTGGTTCATATCGGTATTTCAACCTCAGCTGAGTTGCCAAGCATTTGAGCTGGCAATATTTGTTCCTCATAGCCCATGGAGCAATTTAACTCCACTCTTCGGTTGAAATAATTTTAATGCTTTCCAGAATGTAAATAGATGGATTTAATACAGGGTTGTTTTTACAGAGAGCACCACTAAGCCCCAGGTTGTATTAAATGTATACAAGTAACATTACAGATGCAGACTGTTTCTGGTTTATGTAACAACAATGGCATCTACTTTGTAAATATTGTAAAACCACATGTACTCATTGGTATGTGTACTGAACACTAACACAGCTACACATATTTCTTCATGATTATTCTAATGGTTTAAATGATATGTATTCATGATGACTCATGGCAAATATGTATATCCCACATGTGCACTACTCACATATTCAAACTTCAAAAGAGTATTGTTGCAAAGTCAAGCAGTTAAAAAATATAAAAAACAGAATTAAGTTTGTTTATGATTTCAGGCTTTGACACTGTGATCTCATGCTCGTTTTTCATTGGGATCCTTTTTTTCCTTTCACAAACCAGAGGAGGAATGCTCTCTTATTGAACATCCATCCTCTAGTTCAGTTTATGATTCTATGCCTGATTTACTGGCATATCTCACAATATCCTTGAACACCAAGTGTGCCCACTCCTGGGCACAAATCTTTTAGAAATCAAAGTGGGTAAGAAATACAGTTTAAACTAGTTACTATGCTATACTGGCTGATACCAGCCACCATCCTGGCATTCAAAGTAGCCTTTTCTCCAGTAGCTTTTTTCTCCAGCATCCTGTCCTTCATTTCCTTAGAGGGGGAATTGTTTTTCCTCAGTCATATATAAACCTAATGAGCTTCCACATGGCTTTGCTGTCAAAACACACCTATAGATAACATCTAATTGGAAAAATCAAATGGGCAAGAGAAGTAAAATATTGAAGTAACTGTGAAGAAGATGCATGAGATTACTCTTAGCGTAAACATTCATTAAAAAGGTTTGAACTTTAATTATCGTTATGACTCCTTGTTGACAACTGAAACAATTTTTTCTGTTTACTCAAAGATACATATTCTGCAACTGGATATCTGTGACTACCAAGATGGATGCTTGGAACAGAAACCAAACCTGCTTGACTGAGCAGCAGAGAATAATAGAAAATTTACTAGATAAAACATTACTATTTCCTCAGTCACTAAAATCCAATTATTCTGAAGCTGGGAGTTAGGGAATATCTATACTCAGGTGCAGAAAAGCACAGGCCAGCTCTTCCAGAGTCTGGGCTGGTGTGTCCAAGCCACCTTTGGTCCAGAAGCTGTTCAGATACACTGGTGTGTGGTTGTACTGATAACATGCTTCCTCTCGGGAATAAGAACTGGGTCAACAAAGCCAGTCCTGAGCTATTGTGCATGAATGCTTTCCAATGCACAGTGAGCTTTATTCCCCACAAAGAGCCAAGCAGAACTCATGATGACTATGTGTATCTGTCAACATAGACACATCCTGTTCAGTCTGCTAACCAGAACACAATTAAAGCTGGCTTACTGTCTAGATGCATATACAGGAATTACAACTGGACAAGCTATATGAAAGATGAGAAGGGTATGGTTAGTACAAGAAAAACAGTATAGAATACTTTCTGGGACTGGATTAAGTTATCTGCTCTCACAGTTAGTTAAACACTTTTCATAGTAATCTTTTATCTCAACATTTGATTACTGAATTAATCACAGTGGGATTCAGTGAAACCAAACAGCTACTGACGAATTTATGAAAGACTGTATTCCCTGTGGCAGATGCCATTTCAACATTTCTTACTAAACAGGTCCTGGTTATTACTCAACTAATAAGGCAGAATGGTACAGATTTCCACCTCTCAAGTAGCTTGATGGAGTGCTGGCATAGCATGTGCAACCAAAGAGGAATGGTTATTTCCTTCCCTGCTTCTGTTTTATTCTTAATTTGAATTTCTGTTGAGCTCTTTCATTAACATCTCTCTCTTAGATTGAGGAGTACTGCAACAAAATCTTATAAATCAACAGAAGAAAAGGTATTCAAAATGCCCATCTGTGTGTGGTTGGTGTTAGGAGAGATATCACATATTTGCTTATTTTTCATGGTGCTTTTTAACATGCTTTTTAACATACACTAAGTTTAAAATCAGCATCTGGCTACCTTGAGGATAAGGCGAGAGGATGCTGCGCACTCATCCTTGTCTTAGCTTTTTTGCAATTTAGCCCTGCCAGTTCCAAGATCCAGGTTCTCAGTTGGTTTATCTGTGTGAGAAAAATCTCACAAATTGTACTAGTCTTCAGTTTCTTTGGCAACTTACTGGTGAATCCAATCACTGGCCAGGACCTGCCATAGAAGACCTAGCTTTTCAGGGTGAGTCACTGTGATACTGACCAGAAAAAATAATACGAGGTTCAAATCTGGAGAGAATTCAATGTCACTTGGAAGCAATAGAAAAAAAGGTCATGGTTAAATAGCATTATGCAAAATGGAGAGGTTCATAGGAAAGTTTAGGCTGCCAGGTATGATTTATAGATACTATTTTAAGGTGTAACAGAAAATAAATCCAATGATGGCAACACAAGCTGGAGCAGTACCTGCTTTGTGTTTAGAATGCTTTGTGAGCACATCTGTTTACAGTCCCTTTTGGCAGCAAATCTAGTCTTAAAGTATTTTTATTTCAGTCAGAAATTGTTTTCTGGGTCTACACAGTAATGGTCATTTGCAAGTGTAATTTAAAATATTTCAGTATATAATTTAAGAAAATCATGTTTAAGCACTTATGTGGCAACTGCAGTTATTCTAGAAAGCAGACACCCACAGCATAACCCAGCTGTTTGGGATGTGATAACATTTCTATTTGGCTTCCCAGTCTTTGTTACTTTGCTTGATTGGCCATTGAAGAAAAAACAAAATGTAGGCAGAAAGCTAGTTTGCAATACCTTTGTTAAAAATGTTGATGTAAACTCTGAACATAAAGGGGATTTGAAACATAATTCTAAGAAAATTCATTTCTCCTCCTTTAAGTGTTTGTTTAAAAGCCATAGTAAAATTTAAGAAGAAAAAACTATAACTGCTCTGAATTTGCAAAATTTTTTTTCTCCCAAAAAGCTATCAGAAGTATGGCAATGTTATTAACATTTAAAATTCATTCACTTGAATGACCAAAGTATTTGAAAGAGAGAACATATAAGGCATTCTATTTATACACATACTTTTCCTTTCTGGTTTAATTTATAGATAAGAACAATTCCTTTCATATGTATAAGGGCAATCTTATTAATTAAAATGGATACATTACAGGAAGAAAGAGTGTACAGAGATGGAGCCAGGCTCTTTTCAGTGGTGGCTAGTGACAGGGTAAGAGGCAAGGGGCATAAAACAAAATGCAGGAGGTTCCCTCTGAACATCAGGAAACACTTTTTTACTGGGAGAGTGACTAAGCACTGGCACAGGTTTCCCAGAGAGGTCGTAGAGTCTCCATGTCTGGAGATATTCAAAGCTGTCTGGATATGGGCTCTAGGTGCCTCTAACTGAGCAAGGGATTTGGATGAGAAGACTTCCAGAGGTTCTTTTGTACCTCAACAACTCTGAGATCAAAATTCAGTAATGAGCAGTCTAGGAAGCTATATTCCTGATTTGTATCCCACTGTCATCTATCATATCCATGTTCCATGGATAACATTTCCCTGTCACCTGTACGTCTGCCCCTAATTTTGATGCTTGAGCTAATGAAGCAAGGGATAATGATAATAGGTTGCTATTCTAAGTGTGGACCAGCAGCACAGAAACATGACATACAATGGCAGTGGCTCTGACAGACCATTATAGGACCTCTTACTCATGCTGAAAAGGGGACTTGGTACTAAGGGAGATGTTTTCTCCTCAGAAATATTATTTTCCTGATTCTTTGATAATATTTTCATCTAAACTTCACTGTTTATAGCCTCCTGTTCTTTAACTCAAACATTCTTCAATTTGTCCTATTAATTTTTAGTTACAAGAAATGCAATGCTGCTATCCAGTCTTTACCCTGCATTTCACATGGATTTTGTTTTGCATCTAGATTTCTTTCCTTGGTTTCAAGCCATAGTCTTTTGAGCAGCTAGTCTGAGCTCCTGTCCTGGTTTCCACTGGGATAGAATTAATTTTCATCCTAAGTAGCTGGTGCAGTGCTGTGGTTTGGCTTTACCCTGAGAACAATGCTGATGATACACCAATGTTTCAGCTGTTGTTCAGTAGCACTTACCCTGATCAAGGGCTTTTCAGTCTCTCATGTTCTGCCAGTGAGGAGGGCTACAAGAAGCTGGGAGGAAGCAGAAACTAACTTGACCAAGGTTTCAACCCAAACTAGCCAAAGGGGTATTCCATACCACAGCATATGCTGAGTATATAAACTGGAGGAAGACACCCAGAAGGGACCAATCACTGCTCAGGTTGGGCAGCGATATAGTTTTACGTCCTCTCTTCTTGTTATTTTCCTTATCATTAGTAACAGTTGTAGTACTAGTATATTGCACTTTAGTTATTAAACTGTTCTTATCTCAACCTGTGGGTTTTACATTCTTTTGATTCGCCTCCCCATCCTGCCCAGAGAGGGGTTGGGGGGGCAGGGGGGGAGAAGGGAGGGCGTAAGGGAGTGCCTGCATAGTGTTTAGTTACCAGCTAGGTTTAAGCCACAACAGGTCCCATCTTCTACTAGTCTCCTCTCTGCATCCACCTTTCTTGCTTATTCCTCTTGCATTTCTGTGGTGGCCTGCGTTCAGCTTCTGTCCTATGTGCCTTTGTTTCTCCTTAGATACATGCCCAGTGTCAGCAAATGAATTGCTCATGCTGCAGAAGAAAGAAGATTCTTTCTCTCCTTTCCGATGTCTGTTCCCACACCAGCCTGGACATAACCATGTTAAGAAAAGCCTAGAATCCTCCAAGTATTAATGGGATGAC